>CM062293.1:27189331-27392896 GCA_031216915.1 Pictodentalium vernedei
TAACAGGAGTATTCAATTAACAGGGATTGTGTCACGTTCCTATATTCTAGAGATAAACTTAGCATTTATTCTATTATATCTTGTTTGACAGAGCTCCTTGAGCTCTGTCAAACAAGATGTAATAGATTAAATGCCTGTATTGGATGTACTGGGGCCAAATAGGTCTATAAACAAAGAAAAACTGGGGAGAGTCAAGGTAATTTCTCGAACATGATTTTTTATTCCATTAACAGGAGTTTACTCTATAACCTATATTCAATTAACAGGTCAAATTTGTACTGGAGGTATGGTAAATGGATTTGTGTTTGGAAATTATATTCAATTAACAGGGATATACAATTAAGAGATATTAAGTGGGCTCCACTGTACAAGAGTTGTCTGACACTGTGACACACAATTATGACTGCAAGAGCAGCAAGACAACTACATGTACATTGAATTGAGTCACTGCAACACAATATGTAGCCACCTTTGGAGTTATGAATCTTCTGTTTTGTTTTCTCCTTGACCAACAATATTTCCCAGTATTTATTATCTGTGAGGCATTGGTTGTCACAGAGGAAACCAGCTGAGAGTTCAGGCTTTTTTCCAGAATTGCGCACTGGATGGTGTTTTCAATATCTTTAAAATGCATTTTTATTTCCTTCACCAAGAACGTTTTTACTTGTTAGCCTTTTGTGATTGTTTTACACTATGTTCTACACGCCACCAATGACACACTTAACCCTTTACCCAACATAACGGCCAAAACCGGCCAGCGCTATTCACAAAAATCGCCAATTAATTTTCATTATTTTTTCATTTTTTGTCTCAGAAACATAGGTTATGACCCCTCTTTGGGACGAGCTCGTTCCAATGAGGGGTCATAACCTATGTTTTTGAGACAAAAAATGAAAAAAATTATTTATTCAAGAATTTTGTTTGCAAGCGTCGTCTGCTTTTCATGCTAGGTAAAGGGTTAAGAGGTTAATCACCTAGGTTAATACATAAAAAGTGCCAGGCCTGGCATTCTGAAAAATTTAGGGGGGCTAAAAATCGCTCTCCTGAAATGATCTAGGAGAGCCAATGGCTCTCCTAATTTTTGTTGACATGGAAGGCAGTTGGATATATCATATGAACAGGTCTTTAAAAACTGAAAATCTGCTTAACCCGAAATTCGGGTAAGCCAAAAAAAAAATTGCTTAACCCATTTTCTACGGCTTAACCCATTTCACTTTTTCAATTGATGTTTTACATTACAGAAAAGAACTTGCACGAATGGAATAAAGGTTAAGCCATGGGACATTTGCTTGAACGATGCATGAACTAAACGCTAGTTCGTGCAGTTTTTAAAGGCCTGTATGAATGCAGTTAAACACTGTGACCAGACACGCTCTACTTACAAAGTTGCATTGCGTAATTTGGATAGTTGTAATACATGTTACTTCGAAGGTTGCTCAATACTGTGTTGAAGTCGTCGGGTCCCGACAACTCACCACTGTCACAAGCCAATCATGGTTCAACTTCATCCTCTTCAAGTTCATCCCATCACATAAATTTTGAATTTCATTTCATTGCACCTGAGCCAGCAGTACAGTACATAACATACGTATATGTCCGTGTATAAGTCACACTTTTTTACCTGAAATGTTATGTCAAAATCAGGGGGGGGGGGGGGGGGGGGGGGGGGGCGGGTGTGCATCTTATACATGGGTACGACTTGTTTCTGAGAATTTTCAGGGCACTGACTTCTTCGGACAAACATTAACATTCCTACCGTTTGTCAATTGTATAACAGACAGTACAATCGTGTGGTTTTGACTGAGTGCGGATTCACCAAAATTATTTTCTTTTCATTTTATTTCAGTTTAAATTCTTCAGAAAATAAATTGTCAATAAAATATTATGTGTGTTTTCTGTTACTTTTATCCATAAATAATTAAAGAAGTATTCTATTTAGTCGTTGTTCAATCAGCCCATGTGTTTACATCAGTGTGTGTACCGGAAATCAACAGTTTTGTGGGGGCCAATATGGATGAAATCATAAAAAATACAAAATCATCAAAATAACAACAAAAAAATAAATAAAAAACACATTAAATGTATGCCAGCAATACCTGGAGAGAAGTATTTATATATTCCCACAGTGAGCCCAAATATTAAGCCAGGCACTCGATTTGAACAAGCTTAAATCTCAACCCTCCCCCCCCCCCCTCCCCTAGAGATGCTGTATACTAAATATGAAAGCATTCTAACTGGAGGATTTGAAGAAGATTTTTAATGAAATTTTCTAATATTGCACTAAGGAAATCAACAGGTTTGTGGGGCCAATATGGATGAAACCATAAAAAATACAAAATCATCAAAATAACAACGAAAAAGTAAATAAAAACACATTAAATGTATGCCAGCAATACCTGGAGAGAAGTATTTATATATTCCATGAACTCCAATTCACTGATGTGTAATGTCCGGTTATAAATTACGCACACATGCACCAGGTAAAGTTACGTTTCAATAGCACCAACAATGCTTAAGTGGGACAACGATTTGAAAACAATTTGTGCTGTAACCTGCGCATTTGTTGTATTTTTATTGGTTTTCCAGAACGTTCTTAGGTTCCAGAAAAACCAACTTAATCACAACCACTGCACAGGTTACGGCGCAAATGGTGCTCTGATTCTGAAACTCTGAAGTTTCAGTCACAAACGAGCGTTGGATTTTCTTGACAGGGATGAAGACATTGGGGTGATAAACAAACAACGAAAAACAAATAAATGCGAGTATTTTTTAATAATAATTTTCCTTTATTCTTTTATCTTATTCGCCACATGGTAACTTGTGAAAACTTACCTATTTCCGTTGCATCCCAAAGTGCCCCAAATTGGCAAAACGTAACTTGCAACTAATTCTTTTGACTGCATATATTTAAAAATGGGGGTGTGACTTTTACATGAGCTTTAGGCAAAAGGGAGGAATTCCGAGTGTGAGTTTGGGGTGCGACTTATATACGGAGGCGACTCATACACGGACATATACGGGTACCTATCTTTGTGCACCAAGGGGAGCAAAATTTCGCGAACCTTAATGGTTCTAGGCGCACGTTAAGGCACGCGAAAAAATCGCGCACCTGAAAACGCCAGGCCTGAAGTGCAATATGAACTATGCCAGAAATGATGCCAGGAGTCCAGCAGGCAATCACATTTTTTGCAAATGAAACGAGGATCATCTTCATTGTTTACTTGGGGTAGGTCATCATACCTGAACTTCATTTTTAATAACTTCAAAGAGAGAGGATCAATTTGGTACAATTAATCGATTATTATCTATTATTTGTCACGATTAATCAATTCCTAAATTCAAAAATTGTGACAGTCCTACACTCAACATGAACAAAGTTGACTCTCACCCACTCGAGAGGTATACCAAAAATGAAAGCATTCTGACTGGTGGATCTGAAGAAGATTTTTAAAAAAATTCCCTCATATTGCACCATGTTAAAAATTCGGGCTACCATAGGGAGCCTAAATATTAACCCAGGCACTCGATTTGAACAAACTTGAATCTGACCCCCTTAAAGATGTTGTATACCAAATATGAAAGCATTCTAACTGGTGGATCTGAAGATGAAGAGTTGTAAAGAAATTCTCCCGCATATTACATGTACACTAAGTAAAATTTGGGCTCCCACAGTGAGCCCAAATATTAACCCAGGCACTCGATTTGAACAAGCTTAAATCTCAACCCTCCCCCCCCCCCCCCCCCCCTCCCCTAGAGATGCTGTATACTAAATATGAAAGCATTCTAACTGGAGGATTTGAAGAAGATTTTTAATGAAATTTTCTAATATTGCACTAAGTTGAAATTTGGGCTACCATAAAGAGCCCAAATATTAACCCAGGGATCCAAATTGAAATTTTTTTCATTTTTGCAAATATGCTGACATAGAATTTGAAGATTGTTGATAGCCCAAGAAAATTAGGTTTCACTAGGGAAAAAAATCGGAGAAAGCTGATTTTTTCAGGGAATGTCGAGTACATGTCACTGAACGATTAGACAAAAGTCCCCTAAAATCCCAGTTGAGCTTTTTTTTCTACAGCCTTTTTTCGAAAACGCGTTTGAAAAAAATATAAAAAAATCGCACGAACTTTGTAACCTCGAATTGATCCAACTGTATTTTTTGTTTACGTGTATTTCGAGCTACATAATGTATAATGTTAAAAAATTTATAGTAATTTATATATTTTTTATACTTACCAATGACCCAGACTTAGCTGCTGGTGCTAACTCTAACAAAACCAGGGCCAAACACAAATTTTGCCCCCCAATCCCCAAAATTTGCATCCAAAACAAAAAGAAATCATGTCCTAAAGGACCTCCATACTACGCCTCTACTGCGCATGCGCAGTGACGCAGTCGTCCCGAAATTGGCGCCAATTATCATTCTTACTGGCAGTGCCTGGTCAGCGCTATGTACTCAGAGGGGAGGCAAGAGTTCCCAACTCCAGGGAGGGCCATCCCCGTCTGGGTCATTGGTAAGTATAAAAAATATATAAATTACTATAAATTTTTTAACATTTTTATACTGTACCAATGACCCAGACTTAGCTGAATAGTAAACAGGCTGGAGGGCCTAGGACATAGAGGAAAATCCAATAAGCTCAACTATATAGTAAAGAGGTAACCCCTTAAGGAGAAAAGGAGTATTAGGCTTTACATGTATCTTTCTTATTTAATATTAAATTAGAAAGATACACTACCCTTAATAATTGAGCACAATAACATTCATGTTCTCTATTAACATCCAGTATAACCCTTATACTAATTATTTTTAAAGCAAGCCAATAAATAAAGTAGTCCAGAGAATTGAGACTCTTTATAGTCATTTAAAAGTGTCCGAGTATTGTATATTAAAGCCCGTTTGACACTTGACATATACAAATGCTTCACACCGAGCTACACTTTAAAAATGCCGCTCAGGATCACAGATCCAATGTCGAGTTGTGACCTTGACCTTTGACCAGGCGAGTCCAAGGTCAATAGGGTTCTTCCTCGTACCAAGGCCAACACACCTATGAAGTTTCATGACTCTAGGTTGAACCACTATCAAGTTCTCATCCGGAAACCAATTGTTGCGATATACTATGTTCAAGGTCACTGTGACCTTGACCTTTGACCTGGTGAGTCCAACATCAATAGGGTTCTTCCTCGCACCAAGGCCAACACGCATGTAAAGTTTCATGGCTCTAGGTTGAACCACTATCAAGTTATCATCCGGAAACCAATTGTTGCGATATACTATGTTCAAGGTCACTGTGACCTTGACCTTTGACCTGGTGAGTCCAAGATCAATAGGGTTCTTCCTCGCACCAAGGCCAACATACCTATGAAGTTTCATGACTCTAGGTTGAACCACTATCAAGTTATCATCCGGAAACCAATTGTTGCGATATACTATGTTAAAGGTCACTGTGACCTTGGCCTTTGACGTAGCGAGTCCAAAATCAATAGGGTTCTTCCCCTCACCAAGGCCAATCTACCTATGAAGTTTCATGAATGTGAGTTGAACCATTATCAAGTTATCATCCGGAAACCAATTGTTTAAGATTTACTATGTTCAAGGTCACTGTGACCTTGACCTTCGACGTAGCATGTCCAAAATCAATAGGGTTCTTCCTCCCACCAAGACCAACCTATGTATGAAGTTTAATGAATGTGAGTTGAACCACTATCAAGTTATCATCCGGAAACCAATTGTTTACGCCCGCCCGCCCGCCATTCACCAAACTATAAGTCGAGTTTGACTTCGTCACAACTCGACTAAAAATAAGACATGAATGAATTTAAACATTAATATTACACTTTAAAACCATCCCGGAAGCGACTCAGAAATACTGACTTGGAGGAGGCATTCCCTTGCTTTTCACTATAAAGCAGGTGACCTAAGGGAACACCCCCCCCCCCCCCCCCCTTCCCCTTGCCCTGGGTCAAATAGCCCAGAGCGAAGAGGGCAGCCAGACGGAGTCACTGCCGGAACAGAAAGCCTGCATAACTATAGTTGCAACTGTTTAGTGGACGACATTCTGAGCAACAGATAACGGACCTAAACAATGCAGGTCTCCAGAAATGGACTCAATATTTCTGAGATAAAAATTCGTAAATGTGGATGGCTGAGACCAATAAGCAGCCTTCATTAAATCTGTAATAGCAACACTATTAGCATAAGCCCAGGAAGTAGAAAGAGCTCTTACTTCGTGAGCAGAAATCTTAAGCACAGACTGCTGAGAAGAAGATAAATCTTCATAAGCAGTACGGATAGTTAACTGAATCCATCTAGCAATAGAATGGACTGAAATGTCCTTTCTATTAGGCATCAAAGACAGAAAGAAACGTTTCCGTCCCTTTCTGATAAACTGAGATCTCTGTTTATAGATACGTAGTGCTCTAACAGGACAGAGTAAAGGCCTACGCCCGTCTGAAGACGGAAGAGCCTTAATAACAATAGGTTCCGGATATTTATTAGGAGCCTGATTCTTAGCTAAAAAACCCACATTAGTAGTGAAGGTGATAGTGTTCCCAACACTACGATAATGAGAATCATCCACCGATAGTGCATGAAGCTCACTGACTCTTCTAGCAGAAGAGAAAGCTAAGAGAAAAGCTGTCTTATAAGATAAGAATTTGAAATCTACTGTCCCAAGAGGTTCAAATGGCTTTTCCTTCAATTTAAGGAGAACCCAAGCTAAATTCCACTTAGGAATTAATCTAAGAGTTCTGGGTCTATTTATCGAAAAGTTTCTAACCAACTTCGATAAAGAGACATTAGATCCAATTTGTAAACTATCATGATGTGCATAGGTATCAGATAACATAGATCTATAACCCTTTATAGTAACAGGCTGCAGTTTGATTTCGTCAAACAAGTATACTAGAAAGTTTGCAATGTCTGGTATAGAGGGATCGAATATATCTACAGAATGATCCCTACACCAACGACGAAAAACCTTCCACTTAGCCGCATATTTTAGCGAAGAGGAGGTCCTCCTACAGTTAGAAATCGCGTCCACTGCTCGTCCTGTAAAGTGCTTGCCATGCAAGAAGGACCGCACAACGGAAAAACGTGAAGGTTGAGACCTTGCGGGTTGTGATGGAGTTGGCGCGATTTCCCCTGCGAAAGAAGATCCTCCCGTGGAGGAAGCTTCCGCGGTAGGTCCCACAACAGACACCTGAGTAGATTTATCCACGGTCTCTGTGGCGACAGAGATGCTACCAACAGAATCTTGCATTGAGATTGTTTTATCTTTAGCAATACTTGTTGAATTAACGGCGCTGGAGGATACGCATATCCTATCATTCCGTCCCAAGGGATCGACAGAGCGTCTACTGCAAATGCTCTTGGATCCGGACACGGAGACACATACGTCTGCAACTGATTGTTGAGATGTGTCGCAAATAAGTCTATCATTGGCCGTTCCCATTGGTAGCAAATCTGATTGAATACTTGTTTGTTGAGAGTCCACTCCGACGGCAACAAGTGACCCTTTCGTGAAAGGGAGTCTGCTAGCACATTCAGACGACCCGGTATGTGACGGACCGAAAGAAGAACGTGATGTTCTAACGCAAACAGAAGGATTCTTTCCGTTAGATTGAACAACGGAACTGAATGAGTGCCTCCCTGATTCCGTATATATGCCACTACTGTCGTATTGTCGGATAGGATTTGGACATGAGCATTGTGAATAATGTCCATCCAATGACGTAACGAAGCCAAATTGACATCATTTCCTTGATGTTTATGTGCTTGCCCAGGAATTGCAGATCCCAAAGACCCTGGCATCTCGAATCCGTTGGGATCAATGATGCACCCCAACCTGTTTGACTGGCATCCGTCATAATGGTAAAACTCGGATCCGGCAACTGCAGCGGAACTCCCTGAGTTAACCACTGAATGTTTGCCCAAGTCTGAATCTCTTGTTTCACTTGATCTGACAAGAGAACGTCTACGTCGAGCGAATGAATTTTCACACTCCAATTCTGAGTCAAGAAAATTTGGAGAGGACGCGTGCGTAATCGCCCCATCGGAATGAGATCCGCAGCGGCTCCGCACAGACCTATCAGTCTCATAAATTCTCTCGCTGTGACTTTGTCTGCGTGCAGACAATAGAGAGCGTAACAACTGACTAATTTCGCTCTGGTTAACGGCAGACAAACGAGATTGTTGTGCGTCTCGAAGCTCATTCCCAGATGTGTGAATGACTTGGACGGCACCAGATCCGACTTCTCCTCGTTTACTATAAAACCGAGACGTCGGAGCAATAGAAGTAGATTCAGAACATCGTTCTGAAGCGTTAACTCGTTGCCGTACCTCTGAAGAATGTCGTCCAGGTAGGCCGACGTTACCGCAGACGAATGAGCTCGGAAATAGATCATTACCGAGTTCATTACCCGAGTGAAAGCCCAGGGTGCTAGATTCAGTCCGAAGCACATCGCCCGGAATTGATACACCACTCCTAGGACTGCAAAGCGTAGATACTTTCTGAATGTCGGATGTACCATGACGTGAAAGTACGCATCTTTGAGATCTATGCTTGTTGCATAATCGTTCACCCGAATACTCGCTCTGACCGACCGAATCGTCTCCATATAAAACTTCGGAGCGACGATCAGCTTGTTTATCCAGCTCAAATCTATGACTGGACGGAACAAGCCGTCTGGTTTCGGAACCAGAAACAGATGGCTGTAGAATCCCGGAGTCTCCTGGTTTTCTACGACCTCTACCGCGTTCTTCATTAAAAGAGACTGCACCTCTGATAATAGAGCGTCTCTTTTCTGCGGATTTGATGGAAGTTGAGTCCACTTTGGACTTCGAGTTAATGGAGGCTTTCGTTTGAAGGATATCTTTAGACCTTCCGAAGTCACTCCTCTCACCCAAGGGTCGTCCGTAATCGACGCCCATTCTTGTGAAAAGCTCGACAACCTTCCGCCAACCGGTACGCGATAGAGGTTTAAGCCATCACCTCCTGGACCTGCGAGGCCTGCGCTAGGAGAAACCACGTCCTCCACGACCCGCACCTCGTCCCGTCGACCTCGGGGCGTCCCACCGTTTTCCCGGCCCGAAGGACGTCCCGAACGAGAGTCGCTACCCTGACGGTCTCTCGAATAAGACCAAGAGGACGCACCGGAACCTCTATAGGAACCTCTCTTGGGCGCATTAGACCCAGAAGTGCCTGTCTTATTCTTGTCTGCCGTATCCGACTTCTTAGAAGCAGATTTGAACAACAGAGAATCCGAAGCTTTCTTTGTAATTTTATCATAAATAGCAGAAAGCTTGCCGTCAAAGAGAAGTTCTCCGGAGACCGAAGCGACTCTGAGAGAGTTCTTCACCTTAGTATCCACGAGTGTGGATGTAGCTAGGGCTGCGTCACATCTAACCAACTCCAGGTTTGCCACTGAAAGGGTGGAGTTACACGTGGAATAAGCTACTGCCCTTGAAAGAAGTCTTAAAGAGGATTGTATATCCTGAAATTCTTTCCCTTGAAGGCGCAGTGATAACGCCTTAGTAAGGTGATCTGCGTAAGATACTCTGAGGTGCCAAATAACAGTGATAGCCAAATAACAGTGATGGCTCGGATTTTGGTCTGAAAATAATAACAGTGATGGCATTTTTGCTCTATGTCTCAATGCCAAATAACAGTGATGGCAAGGAATTTTTCAGCAAAATTAATAAGCATGTCGACACTCTTATTTGGCACCTCGGAGTAAGGCATCTAAATTGGCTCTGTTAGACGAAATAGCTGTTTCCAACACCGTGGTTGGAATAGAAGCCGACGACGGTAATGATAGCTCTAAGTCTTCCGCCTCGTCGTCCATACGCAGAGGAACTCTCGGAATACCCTGTCCTGCTGTGTCGAATTTATTCCTTGCATTAATGAAAGGCAGGTTGAGAGTATTGGCGGACAAGAAACCTGCTTTCCCCGTTTTGGAAGCAAGTTTAAATATAGCGTCGTTCAAAAATTCAAATGTTCTTGCAACATTATTGGACTGCGACGGAAACTCGGGAGCGATGTCCCTGAACCGCTCAAAAAATTCAGAGTCCAATGACGCTATAATCCTCTTGTCCGGAACCGCAGCAGTCTGGCCCGACGGAACAACTTGAGGGAGAAAGTGCCGGATGAAGTCCACGGCAGCTTTATGTTGTTCCGAAAGGGATAGCTCCAAATGATCCGTATCCCTTTCACCATCCGGTCGGACCTCATGATGCTCCCGGTCGTCCGCCCCCAATGCTTCGCCGGAGCGTACCGACCCAGCGCCGTCGGATAATTCCCGATCCGACACCGTTTCTGTCGGCTGCTGCGATAAGTTGTGCTATCTGCACAAGTATGTCCGGCATCGAGACCTGTGGAGGCGCAGTCTTTCGCTGCTTCGCCGAGGGCAGCTCCGCATCAGATGGCTCCCGCATACTTTTTCTATGCGAACGTCCGGAGTCCATCGGCCTCGAGTCCCTGGCTGCCGGATGGTGTGACCTGGTCGCCGAAGAATCCCTGATCGGCGAAGCTGATAAGATATCGGCGGTCACGCAGCCAAGGTGCGGTCGCGTGCGCTGACGAGAAGAAGAAGCCTGAGCAGTCTCCGCGGACTGCCTATACAACGGAGCGTCCCGAGCGACGGACGTATGCTCCGCTTGCGACACATTTTGTACCACAACATCTGGTCCCAGATGTTGTTCTACGAGAGAGGGGCCTCTCTCGCTCGCGGCCCGGCTGGACCTGGACGAGCTAGGAACCGGACTCAAAGGCTTCCTCCGATCTCGCCTACTATCCATCGTCACTGTGTGTGCACATTGAATGTTTATAGTGCTCGCATCACCCAACATTTCCAGGGCTCGATTTAACTGGATTAGCATAGCACTTTGCTCTCGAATTTCTGAATTTTGCCATTCAAGATTTATTAGTTTCAAGTGCTTTTGGATCAACTGCTAATCAATTTTCCAAGGCGAATAGTAAATTGCTATTCAAAATTTTCAGATTAAATCAAGCCCTGAACATTTCCTCCTGGACCGCATCGGACGAACCCGGCTGCCGAACCATTTGGTGAATGGACGCTACACCGGGCGAGCTAGCGGACGACATTTGTTTAATCTCCATGAGCACTTTTGCCGCTAGCTCTGTATTCATTTGTGACGACGGAAGCGCACTTGCAGAAGATAACATGGAAACATCACCCTGTTCTTGTTCCTCTGAAATAGAAACTGAGAGAGTAGAGTGACCTTGTAACAACATACCGTGACACACGTTTCCAATGTTTGTCATCCCAATATTGACATATAGAACAGGGATTAGTGCAAGAACACTGACTACAATTAATACAATGATCATGAAAGTCAGAGGAAGATTTCTTCCCATTACAATTTGAACAATATCCTTTCATTGTGAAAAGTCAACAAGTCCTAGTTACTCGCACAACCCCCTGACACAAAGATACATAATAACATGATCCATTAATAATGAAAAAACAATTGCAAATCAAAATAATTTTGTAAAATATTTTTTCAGCGAAGCCCAAGTTTCTGAAAAGTAACGTTGAGCCCCGATGGATCCGATGGCTAAGTGTGGTCAAAAATTTTAAATTTATATTAAATAATTAATGAGACACTTACGGATAATAGAAATGTATCTTATAGTGAGATAAACTACACCAAAGGCAAACAGCCCCCCTCAAAAAAGGCTGTTGCCAATGTAAACAAACAGTGTAAAACACCAGAAAACATGACTCCAGGCACTGAAAAAACTGGCCCGAAATCAGTCATCAAAATTACACTCTATCTGATGCAAGACAGAGACTCCCAGGGGAGAATCTGCAGAACATCAGATGGAAGATGCAGAACACAACGTTTATACACCCATGGGTGAAAACGTAACTATGGGGAAAATAACAGAAAACATTCTGTAACCAAGCAACTCTCCCAAGAGAATTTTAGAAATGAACTTTCTCAAAAATATGCCAAAAGCATGGGAGAATTGCAAGGGGGGACTTAGAAGGCCAGGGGAGAGGAAACACTGAATAAGCAGTGCAACATTTTAGCAAGAATGACAACAAGAGGCCCATGCCTCGAAAATAGGCAACTTAACATAATTTCATAAAAAGTTAAAAAATTTATAGTAATTTATATATTTTTTATACTTACCAATGACCCAGACATAGCTGGCTGGTGCTAACTCTTAAAATATAGGGCCAAACACAAATTTTGCCCCCCAATCCCCAAAATTTGCATCTAAAACCAAAGAAAACATGTCCTGAAAGGCCCTCCACACTTCGCCCCTACTGCGCATGCGCAGTGTCAAGGACGTTCCGAAATTGGCGCCATTAATCATTCTAATAACCAGTGCCTGGTAAGCGCTATGTACTCAGCGGGGAGGCAAGAGTTCCCAACTCCTGGGAGGGCCATCCCCGTCTGGGTCATTGGTAAGTATAAAAAATATATAAATTACTATAAATTTTTTAACATTTTTATACTGTACCAATGACCCAGACATAGCTGAATAGTAAAAAGGCTGGAGGGCCAAGGACATAGAGCAAAATGGAATACGCTCAATAAAATAAAATAGAGTCATCCCCTGTAGGGAAAAAGAAGTAATAGGCCTTACATGTATCTTTCTTATTTATGATAAATTAGAAAGATACAACACCTTCCAAAATTGAGCTTCATACATCCATGTACTCTATTAATATCCAATATAATCCTTATACTAATAATTTTTAAAGTAAGCCAATAAATAAAGTAAGTCTAGAGAATAGAGACTCTTATACTCCTAAAAGTGTCTGAGGATTGCATAATCATGTCCGTTGACATATGCAATATTCAAAAGCTATACTTTAAAAACTAAGACTTGAATGAATTTTAAAAACCTAAACTTCTCACTAAACAACCATCCCAATAACAGCTCAGAATTACTAACTCCGGAGGAGGTATCCCCTTGTTTTCATAGTAAAACAGGTGACCCAAGGGAACACCCTCCCCCCCCCCTTTTTCTTGCCCTGGGTCAAATAGCCCAGAGCGAAGAGGGCAGCCGAATGGAGACACTGCCGAAACAGACAGCCTACCTAGCTATAGTAGCAACTGTTAAGTGAATGACATTCTGAGCAGTAGATAATAGACCTAACAATAGAGGCTTCCAGAAATGGACTCGATATTTCTGAGATAAAATTCATGAATGTGGATGGCTGAGCACAATGAGCGGCCTTCAAAAATCTATAATAGCGACACTATTAATGTAAGCCCAAGATGTAGAAGAACTCTTACTTCATGAGCCGAAATCTCAAGCACAACTGCTAAGTCAATGATATACCATAAGCAGTACCGATAGTTAATAGAATCCATTAGCAATAAAATGGAGCGTAACGTCCTTCTACTAGGCATCAAAGACAGAAGAAGCTTACGCCCATAGTAATAAACAGAAATCTGTTTATAAATACATAAACTGTACCCGAAAAGAGTAAAGGCCTATGCCCATACGAAGACGGAAGGACCTTAAAATAATAGGTTCCGGATAATAGGAGCCTAACTCTTATGCAACAATCCAACCTAAATAGTAACGGAAGTAGTGATTCCGAAACTACGAAAGTGAAAATCATCCATCGATAGTGCATGAAACTCACTGACTCTACAGTAAAAGAGAAACCAACAGAATTACTGTCTAAAAGGTCAGAATTTGAAAACTACTGTTTCCAGAGGCTCAAATGATTACTTAGCTAAATAAGAACCGAAGTTAAAATCCATATAGGAATTTAATCTAAAGATTCTAAGTCTATTTATCAAAAAGTTACTGACTTAGATAAAGAGACAAAAGACTCAATTGTAAACTATCGTAGAGTGCATAGGTATGAGGTAACATAAACCTATAACCTAAATAATAACAGGCTGCAGTAGATCTTGTGAAACAAGTATACTAAAAAATAGCAATGAGTAGTATGGAGGGATCAACAATATGAACATAATGATCCCTACACCACGACGGAAGAGCCTCCACTTTAGCCGCATAGAATAGCGAAGAAGAGGATCTCCTATAGTAAGAAATCGCGTCCAAAGCTCGTCCAGTACAGTGCTTACAATGCAATACGGACCACACAATGGAATACATGAAGGTTGCGACCTTGCTGGTTGTGATAAAGATGACACGATTTACCCAGTGAAAAAAGATCCTCACATAGAGGAAGGTTTCACGTTAAGATCCACAGTAGACAAGAGAGTAAATTACCCATGATCTCTGTGAAGATAGAGATGCTATCAACAGAAATGTATTGTGGTTGTTTATCTTAGCAATACCTGCTGAAACAACAGCGCCGGAGGATACGCGTATCCTATCATTCCGTCCTATAGATCAATAGAGCGTTAACAACATTAGCTCAGAGATCTGGACAAGCCAACACATACGTCTGCAATTGATTAGCAAGCTGTGTCATAAATAAGTCATCATTGGGCGCTCCCATAGATAGCAAATCTGATTGAATACTTGTTTGTTGAGAGTCCATTCTGACAGCAACAAGCGACCCGTAAGAGAACGGGAGTCCGATAAAACAATCTGACGACCCGGAATATGACGGACCAAAACTGAACTTGGTGTACTATAACCAACAGACGGATTCTTTCCATTAAATTGAATAACGGAAACGAAAGAGTGCCTCCCTGGTTCCGGAGATACGCCACTACTGTCGAATTAAAGAACAGGAATTTGGGCATGCGTTTCTGAATAATGTTCATGCAATGACATAAAGCAAGCCTAAAAAACATTATTCCGCGGAAGAAAACTGATTGCTAAGAGACTGCAGAATCCAAAGACCCTGGCACTTCGAATCCGTAGGGATCAGTATTATATCCCAATCTGTTTGACTGGCAACCGTCATAACAGCCACACTCGGGTCCGGCAACTGCGGTGGCACTCTCTGAGTCAACCACCGAATGTTTGCCCCAGTCTGAATCTCTTGTAACACTAGATAGACAAGAGAACGTGTAAATCGAGCAATTCATGGATTGCCGAAAAGTTGCCGTCGAAGAGAAGCTCCTCCGAGAACGAAGCGACTCTGAGAGAGTTCTTAACCTTACTATCCACGCGTGTGGATGTAGCTAGGGCTGCGTCACGTCTAACCAACTCCAATCAGCCCTCAAAAGAAATTACATTGAGAATAATATCCCGTAAATCTTTTCTTGAAGATGTAATGATAACGCCTCAGTAAGGCGGATTACGTATGATAAAGCGTCTAAGTTAAGTCTACTATACATAATGTCGTTCCCAACACTGAAATTGGAAAAGACATAAACGGCGAAAAAGAATATATGCAGTCTTTAATCACACCATCTAGACGCATATGAACTCTCGGTATGCCCTGCTCTGCCAAAATAAACTATTCGTATAAATGATAAAATGGCAGAAATGAGCAACGCGGACAAGAAACTAAACTATCATGCTTAGTAGCAGGCTTGTATATATATATATATATAGCGTCGAAAAATAAAACACATGTTGTAATGACAATATTGGACTGCGTCGGTAAGTCAGGGACAATGTCCCTGAACCGATCGAAAAATCCGAGTCCAATGACGCTATAAGTCTCTTATCCAAGATCGCAGCAATGAAGTCCGAAATAACAATCACTGGAAGATAATGCCAGAAGATATGAAAGGCATCTTCCGATACTACTAAAGGGAAAACTCGAAATCTTTCGAATCCCTTTCGCCATCCTGTCGGACCCTATAAAGCGTTCGGTCGTCCGTACCTGATGCAACCGCGGACCGCACCGACCCAGCGCCGTCGGATAATTCCTGATTCGACCGAGAAACTGTCAATTGCTGGGATGCTGCGAAACAACTGTGCTAACTCGGATAGCACGTCCGTCACTGAGGCCTGAGGAGAAGCGGTCTTACGATGCATTGCCGCTGGAAGCTCCGTGATCGTTACCCCGTGCATACTACCAATATGCGAGCGAACGGAGTGTATAGGCCTCGTGTCCCTTGGCTACCGGATGGCGCGACCTATTCGCCGTGGAATCACTGAATGCCGAAACTGATCGGATACTCGAGGTCACGTAGCCAATGTGCGGTCGTGTGCCCTGCTATGAGGATGAGGAAGCATTAAGGACAGTCTCTCGGACTGTCAATATAACGGAGCGTCCCGACCGACGGACATATGCTCCGAATGTAAAATATCTGAACCACAACATGCGGTCCCCTATGTTGTTGGACGAGAGAGGGACCTCTCTCGCTCACAGCCCGGACGGACCTGGACAAGCCAGGAACCGGACTAACAGGCTTCCTCCGATCTGTCCTCAATCTGCCGTCACTGGGTGAGTACTAAAGTAATTAAAGTGCTCGCATCACCCAAATCTCCTTCCTAGACCGCAACGGACGAACCCGGCAGCCGAACCATTCGATGAATGTACGCTACACCGGGTGAGCTAGCGAATGTCACTCCGTAGGCGATAGACATATTCCATGAGCACTTATTGCCGCTAGCTCTTCATTAACTATGACAGAGGCACACTTTTGAAGGACATCTCCATAACTCTTCGAACAAGAAACCAGAAATGCTTGGTTAGCAAGCATAAAATAATAATATATATAGCGTCGTTCAATAATTCGAAAGTTTGTGTGACATTATTGGACTATGTCGGAACTGAGGGACGATGTCCCTGAACCGAACCAAAAATTTCTAAGTCCACCGACGCTATCAGTTTCTTATCCGGCATCGCAGCATTCTGGTCCGACGAAAGAAGCTGTAGAAGACCAAGTCAGATGACATACACAACAGCATATGTTGTTCCGAAAGGGAAAGCTCGAAATCCTCCGAATCCCTTTCGGTATCCCGTCGGACCGGATGAAACTTTCGGACGTCCGTACCCGCTTCCGCGGAGCGTCCGGACCCAGCATCGTCGGATAAAATATATGCGACAGATTCAGTTGATGCTGGGATGCTGCGATAAACTGTGCTATTAAGGAAAGCACGTCCGTTCCCGAGGCCTGTGCAGTAGCGGTCTTACGATGCATTGCCGCCGGAAGCTCCGTGTACGTTGACTCCCGCACACTTCCTATGCGAACGTCCAGAGTCTGCAGGCCTCGTGTCCCTGGCTACCGGATGGTGTGACCTGGTCGCCGAAGAATCCTTGATCGGCGAAGCTGGTAATATATCGGCGGTCACGCAGCCAAGGTGCGGTCGTATGCGCTGACGAGAAGAGGAAGCCTTAGCAGTCTCCGCGGACTGCCTATACAATGGAGTGTCCCGAGCGACGGACGTATGCTCCGCTTGCGACACATTTTGTACCACAACACCTGGGGCCAGATGTTGTTGAACGAGAGAGGGGCCTCTCTCGCTTGCCGTCCGGATGGACCGGAACGAGCTATGAACCGGACTAAAAGGCTTCCTCCGTTCTCCCTCCGATCCGCCGTCACTGGGTGTGCATTAGGTTAATTTATAGTGCTCGCATCACCCCAAAATTCCTTCTAGACCGCAACGAACGAACCCGGCTGCCGAACCATTCGGTGAATGGACGCTACACCGGGCGAGCTAGCGGACGTCAAAGGCCGTCGAACCTACTAGGGTCCTCTTAGGCAATTGGCGTATTTACATGAGCGCTTTTCCGCTAGCCCTTCATTAATTGTGACGACGGAGGCACACTGTTGGAAGACATCACAGATACATCACCCTAATCTTGATCGTCTGAAATAGAAATTGATAAAGTAGAGTGACCCTGCGGGGAAAGGACCGGAGTGTCCAAATCCCCAATAACATACCGTGACATACGCTTCCCATATTGTCATAGAATTCATACAATACAGAACAGGAGTTAATGCGAGTACACTGACCACATATAGAATGATAATAAAGTCAGAGGAAGACTTCCTCTTAAAACAATTGATCAATATCCTTTCAATGTGAAAAGAAAACAAGTCCTGGTACTCGCACTAACCCCTGGCAATCAAAATACATAATAATAATATGATCCATTAATATAGAAAAAATAATTGAAATCAAAATATTTTGAAAAAATATTTTTTCAGAACAGCCCAAGTTTCTGAAAAGTAACGTTGAGCCCCAATGGATCCCAAGCCTAAGTGTGGACAAAAATTTTAAAAATATTTTAAACAATTTATTCAACACTTACGAACAATAATAATGTATCTAGTTATGATTAAAATAACATCAAGATATTATTTTCCAGAAATCCCCCCCTCACACAGAGGGCTGTTGTAAATGTAAACAATGAATGTAAAAACACTAAAATAAGACTCCAGGCACCCAGGCCCAGAATCAGTTACCAAAAATACACTATCTGATGCAAAACAGAGACTTCCAGGGAAGAAACTGCAGAACATCAGATGGTAGATGCAGAACACAACGCCTAACCACCCGTAGGTGAAGACGTAAACATGGGGAAAGAACAGAATTCATTCTGTTATTCAGCTAAAACTCCCAAGAAATTTTAGTAATAATAATTACAGAAACTATGCCAAAAGCATGGGAGAATAGCAAGGGGGGACTTAAAGGACAGGGAGAGAGGAAAACACTTGAAAAAACAGTGTAACTAAATAATCAGAATGACAACAAAATGGCTGCTGCCTTGAAAATAGGTAACTTAACATAATTTCATTAAAAAATTTTAAGTTACAGCCCTGATAATATTCTGTCACACATTCTTTTCCTCTCCTCCTTTTCTATCCTCCTTAGAATCACCATTTCACTAATATTTATGTGTCTGGCATCATTTAAACTGAGATTTAAAAGCACAAAGATCAGTCAGATGTTAACTGATGAAGGGCCAAACTTAGAATGATTAATGGCGCCAATTTCGGAACGTCCTTGACACTGCGCATGCGCAGTAGGGGCGAAGTGTGGAGGGCCTTTCAGGACATGTTTTCTTTAGTTTTAGATGCAAATTTTGGGGATTGGGGGGCAAAATTTGTGTTTGGCCCTATATTTTAAGAGTTAGCACCAGCAGCTATGTCTGGGTCATTGGTACAGTATAAAAATGTTAAAAAATTTATAGTAATTTATATATTTTTTATACTTACCAATGACCCAGACATAGCTGCTGGTGCTAACTCTTAAAATATAGGGCCAAACACAAATTTTGCCCCCCAATCCCCAAAATTTGCATCTAAAACTAAAGAAAACATGTCCTGAAAGGCCCTCCACACTTCGCCCCTACTGCGCATGCGCAGTGTCAAGGACGTTCCGAAATTGGCGCCATTAATCATTCTAATAACCAGTGCCTGGTAAGCGCTATGTACTCAGCGGGGAGGCAAGAGTTCCCAACTCCTGGGAGGGCCATCCCCGTCTGGGTCATTGGTAAGTATAAAAAATATATAAATTACTATAAATTTTTTAACATTTTTATACTGTACCAATGACCCAGACATAGCTGAATAGTAAAAAGGCTGGAGGGCCAAGGACATAGAGCAAAATGGAATACGCTCAATAAAATAAAATAGAGTCATCCCCTGTAGGGAAAAGAAGTAATAGGCCTTACATGTATCTTTCTTATTTATGATAAATTAGAAAGATACAACACCTTCCAAAAATTGAGCTTCATACATCCATGTACTCTATTAATATCCAATAATCCTTATACTAATAATTTTTAAAGTAAGCCAATAATAAAGTAAGTCTAGAGAATAGAGACTCTTATACTTCTAAAAGTGTGTGAGAATTGCATAATCATGTCCGTTGACATATGCAATATTCAAAGGCTATACTTTAAAAACTAAGACTTGAATGAATTTTATAAACTTAAACTTCTCACTAAACAACCATCCCAATAACAGCTCAGAATTACTAACTCCGGAGGAGGTATCCCCTTGTTTTCATAGTAAAAACAGGTGACCCAAGGGAACACCCTCCCCCCCCCTTTTTCTTGCCCTGGGTCAAATAGCCCAGAGCGAAGAGGGCAGCCGAACGGAGACACTGCGGAAACAGACAGCCTACCTAGCTATAGTAGCAACTGTTAAGAGAATGACATTCTGAGCAGTAGATAATAGACCTAACAATAGAGGCCTCCAGAAATGGACTCGATATTTCTGAGATAAAATTCATGAATGGATGGCTGAGCGCAATGAGCAGCCTTCAAAAATCTATAATAGCAACACTATTAATGTAAGCCCAAGAAGTAGAAGAACTCTTACTTCATGAGCCGAAATCTTAAGCACAACTGCTAAGCTAATGATATACCATAAGCAGTACGCTAGTTAATAGAATCCATTAACAATAAAATGGAGCGTAACGTCCTTCTACTAGACATCAAAGACAGAAGAAGCTTACGCCCTTGTAATAAACAGATATCTGTTTATAAATACATAAACTGTACCCGGAAAGAGTAAAGGCCTATGCCCATACGAAGACGGAAGGACCTTAAAATAATAGGTTCCGGATAATAGGAGCCTAACTCTTATGCAACAATCCAACCTAAATAGTAACGGAAGTATTGATTCCGAAACTATGAAAGTGAAAATCATCCATCGATAGTGCATGAAACTCACTGACTCTACAGTAAAAGAGAAACCAACAGAATTACTGTCTAAAAGGTCAGAATTTGAAAACTACTGTTTCCAGAGGCTCAAATGATTACTTAGCTAAATAAGAACCGAAGTTAAAATCCGTATAGGAATTTAATCTAAAGATTCTAAGTCTATTTATCAAAAAGTTACTAACTGACTTAGATAAAGAGACAAAAGACTCAATTGTAAACTATAGTAGAGTGCATAGGTATGAGGTAACATAAACCTATAACCTAAATAACACAGGCTGCAGTAGATCTTGTGAAACAAGTATACTAAAAAATAGCAATGAGTAGTATGGAGGGATCAACCATATGAACATAATGATCCCTACACCACGACGGAAGAGCCTCCACTTTAGTCGCATAGAATAGCGAAGAAGAGGATCTCCTATAGTAAGAAATCGCGTCCAAAGCTCGTCCAGTACAGTGCATACAATGCAATACGGACCACACAACGGAATACATGAAGGTTTTCTACCTTTCTGGTTGTGATAAAGATGACACGATTTACCCAGTGAAAAAAGATCCTCACATAGAGGAAGATTTCACGTTAAGATCCACAGTAGACAAGAGAGTAAATTACTCATGATCTCTGTGAAGATAGAGATGCTATCAACAGAAATGTATAGTGGTTGTTTATCTTAGCAATACCTGCTAAAACAACAGCGCCGGAGGATACGCGTATCCTATCATTCCGTCCTATAGATCAATAGAGCGTTAACAGTATTAGCTCAGAGATCTGGACAAGCCAACACATACGTCTGCAATTGATTAGCAAGCTGTGTCATAAATAAAACATCATTGGGCGCTCCCATAGATAGCAAATCTGATTAAATACTTGTTTGTTGAGAGTCCATTCTGACAGCAACAAGCGACCCGTAAGAGAACGGGAGTGCGATAAAACAATCAGACGACCCAGAATATGACGGACCAAAACTGAACTTGGTGTACTATAACCAACAGACGGATTCTTTCCATTAAATTGAATAACGGAAACGAAAGAGTGCCTCCCTGGTTCCGGAGATACGCCACTACTGTCGAATTAAAGGACAGGAATTTGGGCATGCGTTTCTGAATAATGTTCATGCAATGACATAAAGCAAGCCTAAAAAACATTATTCCGCGGAAGTTAAACTGATAGCTAAAAGACTGCGGAACCCAAAGACCCTGGCACTTCGAATCCGTAGGGATCAGTATATATCCCAATCTGTTTGACTGGCAACCGTCATAACAGCCACACTCGGGTCCGGCAACTGCGGCGGCACTCTCTGAGTCAACCACCGAATGTTTGCCCCAGTCTGAATCTCTTGTAATACTAGATAGACAAGAGAATGTATAATTCAAGCAATTCATGGATTGCCGGAAGTTGCCGTCGAAGAGAAGCTCCTCCGAGAACGAAGCGACTCTGAGAGAGTTCTTAACCTACTATCCACGCGTGGATGTAGCTAGGGCTGCATCACGTCTAACCAACTCCAATCAGCCACTGAAGGGCGGAGTTATACGTGAAGAAACTACTGCCCTCAAAAGAAATTACATTGAGAATAATATCCCGTAAATCTTTTCTTGAAGACGTAATGATAACGCCTCAGTAAGGCGGATTACGTATAATAAAGCGTCTAAGTTAAGTCTACTATACATAATGTCGTTCCCAACATTGAAATTGGAAAAGACATAAACGGCGAAAAAGAATATATGCAGTCTTTAATCACCGTCTAGACGCATATGAACTCTCGGTATGCCCTGCTCTGCCAAAATAAACTATATGTAAAAAAGATAAAATGGCAGAAATGAGCCACGCGGACAAGAAACTAAACTATCATGCTTAGTAGCAGGCTTGTATATATATATAAATATATAGCGTCGAAAAATAAAACACATGTTGTAATGACAATATTGGACTGCGTCGGTAAGTCAGGGACAAAGCCCCTGTACCGATCGAAAAATCCGAGTCCAATGACGCTATAAGTCTCTTATCCAAGATCGCAGCAATGAAGTCCGAAAAATAATCACTGGAAGAAATGCCAGAAGATAAGAAAGGCATCTTCCGATACTACTAAAGGGAAAACTCGAAATCTTTCGAATCCCTTTCGCCATCCTGTCGGACCCTATAAAGCGTTCGGTCGTCCGTAGCTTGATGCAACCGCGGACCGCACCGACCCAGCGCCGTCGGATAATTCCTGATTCGACCGAGAAACCATCAATTGCTGGGATGCTGCGAAACAACTGTGCTAACTCGGATAGCACGTCCGTCACTGAGGCCTGAGGAGCAGCGGTCTTACGATGCATTGCCGCAGGAAGCTCCGAGATCGTTACCCCGTGCATACTTCCAATATGCGAGCGAACGGAGTGTATAGGCCTCGTGTCCCTTGGCTACCGGATGGCGCGACCTATTCGCTGTGGAATCACTGAATGCCGAAACTGATCGGATACTCTAGGTCACGTAGCCAATGTGCGGTCGTGTGCCCTGCTGTGAGGATGAGGAAGCATTAAAGACAGTCTCTCGGACTGTCAATATAACGGAGCGTCCCGAGCAACGGACATATGCTCCGAATGTAAAATATCTGAACCACAACATGCGGTCCCCTATGTTGTTGGCTTCCTCCGATCTGTCCTCAATCTGCCGTCACTGGGTGAGTACTAAAGTAATTAAAGTGCTCGCATCACCCAAATCTCCTTCCTAGACCGCAACGGACGAACCCGGCAGCCGAACCATTCGATGAATGTACGCTACACCGGGTGAGCTAGCGAATGTCACTCCGTAAGCGATAGACATATTCCATGAGCACATATTGCCGCTAACTCTTCATTAACTATGACGACAGAGGCACACTTTTGAAAGACATCTCCATAACTCTTCGAACAAGAAACCAGAAATGCTTGGATAGCAAGCATAAAATAATATATATATAGCGTCGTTCAATAATTCGATAGTTTGCGTGACATTATTGGACTATGTCGGAACTGAGGGACGATGTCCCTGAACCGAACCAAAAATTTCTAAGTCCACCGACGCTATCAGTTTCTTATCCGGCATCGCAGCATATGTTGTTCCGAAAGGGAAAGCTTGAAATCCACCGAATCCCTTTCGGTATCCCGTCGGACCGGATGAAAATTTTCGGACGTCCGTACCCGCTTCCGCGGAGCGTCCCGACCCAGCATCGTCGGATAAAATATATGCGACAGATTCAGTTGATGCTGGGATGCTGCGATAAACTGTGCTATTAAGGAAAGCACGTCCGTTCCCGAGGCCTGTGCAGTAGCGGACTTACGATGCATTGCCGCTGGAAGCTCCGTGTACGTTGACTCCCGCACACTTCCTATGCGAACGTCCGGAGTCTGCAGGCCTCGAGTCCCCGGCTACCGACCCAGCGCTGTCGGATAATTCTCGATCCGACACCGTTTCTGTCGGCTGCTGGGATGCTGCGATAAGCTGTGCTATGTGCACAAGAATGTCCGGCGTCGAGACCTGCGGAGGCGCAGACTATCGCTGCTTCGCCGAGGGTAGCTCCGCATCAGATGGCTCCCGCATACTTCCTATGCGAACGTCCGGAGTCCATCGGTCTCGAATCCCTGGCTGTCGGATGGTGTGACCTGGTCGCCGAAGAATCCTTGATCGGCGAAGCTGGTAATATATCGGCGGTCACGCAGCCAAGGTGCGGTCGTGTGCGCTGACGAGAAGAGGAAGCCTTAGCAGTCTCAGCGGACTGCCTATACAACGGAGCATCCCGAGCGACGGACGTATGCTCCGCTAACGACACATTTGTACCACAACATCTGGGGCCAGATGTTGTTGAACGAGAGAGGGGCCTCTCTCGCTTGCCGTCCGGATGGACCGGAACGAGCTATGAACCGGACTAAAAGGCTTCCTCCGTTCTCCCTCCGATCCGCCGTCACTGGGTGTGCATAAAGTTAATTTTATAGTGCTCGCATCACCCCAAAATTCCTTCTAGACCGCAACGGACGAACCCGGCTGCCGAACCATTCGGTGAATGGACGCTACACCGGGCGAGCTAGCGGACGTCAAAGGCCGTCGAACCTACTAGGGTCCTCTTAGGCAATTGGCGTATTACATGAGCACTTTTCCGCTAGCCCTTCAATAATTGTGACGACGGAGGCACACTGTTGGAAGACATCACAGATACATCACCCTAATCTTGATCGTCTGAAATAGAAATTGATAAAGTAGAGTGACCCTGCGGGGAAAGGACCGGAGTGTCCAAATCCCCAACAACATACCGTGACATACGCTTCCCATATTGTCATCGAAATCATACGATACAGAACAGGAGTTAATGCGAGTACACTGACCACATATAGAATGATAATAAGGTCAGAGGAAGACTTCCTCTTAAAACAATTGATCAATATCCTTTCAATGTGAAAAGAAAACAAGTCCTGGTACTCGCACTAACCCCTGGCAATCAAAATACATAATAATAATATGATCCATTAATATAGAAAAAATAATTGAAATCAAAATATTTTGAAAAAATATTTTTTCAGAACAGCCCAAGTTTCTGAAAAGTAACGTTGAGCCCCAATGGATCCCAAGCCTAAGTGTGGACAAAAATTTTAAAAATATTTTAAACAATTTATTCAACACTTACGAACAATAATAATGTATCTATTTATGATTAAAATAACATAAAGATATTATTATTTAGAAATCCCCCCCTCACACAGAGGGCTGTTGTAAATGTAAACAATGAGTGTAAAAACACTAAAATAAGACTCCAGGCACCCAGGCCCGAAATCAGTTACCAAAAATACACCATCTGATGCAAAACAGAGACTTCCAGGGAAGAAACTGCAGAACATCAGATGGTAGATGCAGAACACAACGCCTAACCACCCGTAGGTGAAGACGTAAACATGGGGAAAGAACAGAATTCATTCTGTTATTCAGCTAAAACTCCCAAGAAATTTTAGTAATAATAATTACAGAAACTATGCCAAAAGCATGGGAGAATAGCAAGGGGGAACTTAAAGGACAGGGAGAGAGGAAAAACACTTGAAAAAACAGTGTAACTAAATAATCAGAATGACAACAAAATGGCTGCTGCCTTGAAAATAGGTAACTTAACATAATTTCATTAAAAAATTTTAAGTTACAGCCCTGATAATATTCTGTCACACATTCTTTTCCTCTCCTCCTTTTCTATCCTCCTTAGAATCACCATTTCACTAATATTTATGTGTCTGGCATCATTTAAACTGAGATTTAAAAGCACAAAGATCAGTCAGATGTTAACTGATGAAGGGCCAAACTTAGAATGATTAATGGCGCCAATTTCGGAACGTCCTTGACACTGCGCATGCGCAGTAGGGGCGAAGTGTGGAGGGCCTTTCAGGACATGTTTTCTTTAGTTTTAGATGCAAATTTTGGGGATTGGGGGGCAAAATTTGTGTTTGGCCCTATATTTTAAGAGTTAGCACCAGCAGCTATGTCTGGGTCATTGGTACAGTATAAAAATGTTAAAAAATTTATAGTAATTTATATATTTTTTATACTTACCAATGACCCAGACATAGCTGCTGGTGCTAACTCTTAAAATATAGGGCCAAACACAAATTTTGCCCCCCAATCCCCAAAATTTGCATCTAAAACTAAAGAAAACATGTCCTGAAAGGCCCTCCACACTTCGCCCCTACTGCGCATGCGCAGTGTCAAGGACGTTCCGAAATTGGCGCCATTAATCATTCTAATAACCAGTGCCTGGTAAGCGCTATGTACTCAGCGGGGAGGCAAGAGTTCCCAACTCCTGGGAGGGCCATCCCCGTCTGGGTCATTGGTAAGTATAAAAAATATATAAATTACTATAAATTTTTTAACATTTTTATACTGTACCAATGACCCAGACATAGCTGAATAGTAAAAAGGCTGGAGGGCCAAGGACATAGAGCAAAATGGAATACGCTCAATAAAATAAAATAGAGTCATCCCCTGTAGGGAAAAGAAGTAATAGGCCTTACATGTATCTTTCTTATTTATGATAAATTAGAAAGATACAACACCTTCCAAAAATTGAGCTTCATACATCCATGTACTCTATTAATATCCAATAATCCTTATACTAATAATTTTTAAAGTAAGCCAATAATAAAGTAAGTCTAGAGAATAGAGACTCTTATACTTCTAAAAGTGTGTGAGAATTGCATAATCATGTCCGTTGACATATGCAATATTCAAAGGCTATACTTTAAAAACGAAGACTTGAATGAATTTTATAAACTTAAACTTCTCACTAAACAACCATCCCAATAACAGCTCAGAATTACTAACTCCGGAGGAGGTATCCCCTTGTTTTCATAGTAAAAACAGGTGACCCAAGGGAACACCCTCCCCCCCCCCCTTTTTCTTGCCCTGGGTCAAATAGCCCAGAGCGAAGAGGGCAGCCGAACGGAGACACTGCGGAAACAGACAGCCTACCTAGCTATAGTAGCAACTGTTAAGAGAATGACATTCTGAGCAGTAGATAATAGACCTAACAATAGAGGCCTCCAGAAATGGACTCGATATTTCTGAGATAAAATTCATGAATGGATGGCTGAGCGCAATGAGCAGCCTTCAAAAATCTATAATAGCAACACTATTAATGTAAGCCCAAGAAGTAGAAGAACTCTTACTTCATGAGCCGAAATCTTAAGCACAACTGCTAAGCTAATGATATACCATAAGCAG
The DNA here is from genome assembly GCA_031216915.1 of Pictodentalium vernedei. Classification (NCBI taxonomy): domain Eukaryota; kingdom Metazoa; phylum Mollusca; class Scaphopoda; order Dentaliida; family Dentaliidae; genus Pictodentalium; species Pictodentalium vernedei. The sequence goes on from CM062293.1 coordinate 27,216,537, forward strand.
TACGCTAGTTAATAGAATCCATTAACAATAAAATGGAGCGTAACGTCCTTCTACTAGACATCAAAGACAGAAGAAGCTTACGCCCTTGTAATAAACAGATATCTGTTTATAAATACATAAACTGTACCCGGAAAGAGTAAAGGCCTATGCCCATACGAAGACGGAAGGACCTTAAAATAATAGGTTCCGGATAATAGGAGCCTAACTCTTATGCAACAATCCAACCTAAATAGTAACGGAAGTATTGATTCCGAAACTATGAAAGTGAAAATCATCCATCGATAGTGCATGAAACTCACTGACTCTACAGTAAAAGAGAAACCAACAGAATTACTGTCTAAAAGGTCAGAATTTGAAAACTACTGTTTCCAGAGGCTCAAATGATTACTTAGCTAAATAAGAACCGAAGTTAAAATCCGTATAGGAATTTAATCTAAAGATTCTAAGTCTATTTATCAAAAAGTTACTAACTGACTTAGATAAAGAGACAAAAGACTCAATTGTAAACTATAGTAGAGTGCATAGGTATGAGGTAACATAAACCTATAACCTAAATAACACAGGCTGCAGTAGATCTTGTGAAACAAGTATACTAAAAAATAGCAATGAGTAGTATGGAGGGATCAACCATATGAACATAATGATCCCTACACCACGACGGAAGAGCCTCCACTTTAGTCGCATAGAATAGCGAAGAAGAGGATCTCCTATAGTAAGAAATCGCGTCCAAAGCTCGTCCAGTACAGTGCATACAATGCAATACGGACCACACAACGGAATACATGAAGGTTTTCTACCTTTCTGGTTGTGATAAAGATGACACGATTTACCCAGTGAAAAAAGATCCTCACATAGAGGAAGATTTCACGTTAAGATCCACAGTAGACAAGAGAGTAAATTACTCATGATCTCTGTGAAGATAGAGATGCTATCAACAGAAATGTATAGTGGTTGTTTATCTTAGCAATACCTGCTAAAACAACAGCGCCGGAGGATACGCGTATCCTATCATTCCGTCCTATAGATCAATAGAGCGTTAACAGTATTAGCTCAGAGATCTGGACAAGCCAACACATACGTCTGCAATTGATTAGCAAGCTGTGTCATAAATAAAACATCATTGGGCGCTCCCATAGATAGCAAATCTGATTAAATACTTGTTTGTTGAGAGTCCATTCTGACAGCAACAAGCGACCCGTAAGAGAACGGGAGTGCGATAAAACAATCAGACGACCCAGAATATGACGGACCAAAACTGAACTTGGTGTACTATAACCAACAGACGGATTCTTTCCATTAAATTGAATAACGGAAACGAAAGAGTGCCTCCCTGGTTCCGGAGATACGCCACTACTGTCGAATTAAAGGACAGGAATTTGGGCATGCGTTTCTGAATAATGTTCATGCAATGACATAAAGCAAGCCTAAAAAACATTATTCCGCGGAAGTTAAACTGATAGCTAAAAGACTGCGGAACCCAAAGACCCTGGCACTTCGAATCCGTAGGGATCAGTATATATCCCAATCTGTTTGACTGGCAACCGTCATAACAGCCACACTCGGGTCCGGCAACTGCGGCGGCACTCTCTGAGTCAACCACCGAATGTTTGCCCCAGTCTGAATCTCTTGTAATACTAGATAGACAAGAGAATGTATAATTCAAGCAATTCATGGATTGCCGGAAGTTGCCGTCGAAGAGAAGCTCCTCCGAGAACGAAGCGACTCTGAGAGAGTTCTTAACCTACTATCCACGCGTGGATGTAGCTAGGGCTGCATCACGTCTAACCAACTCCAATCAGCCACTGAAGGGCGGAGTTATACGTGAAGAAACTACTGCCCTCAAAAGAAATTACATTGAGAATAATATCCCGTAAATCTTTTCTTGAAGACGTAATGATAACGCCTCAGTAAGGCGGATTACGTATAATAAAGCGTCTAAGTTAAGTCTACTATACATAATGTCGTTCCCAACATTGAAATTGGAAAAGACATAAACGGCGAAAAAGAATATATGCAGTCTTTAATCACCGTCTAGACGCATATGAACTCTCGGTATGCCCTGCTCTGCCAAAATAAACTATATGTAAAAAAGATAAAATGGCAGAAATGAGCCACGCGGACAAGAAACTAAACTATCATGCTTAGTAGCAGGCTTGTATATATATATAAATATATAGCGTCGAAAAATAAAACACATGTTGTAATGACAATATTGGACTGCGTCGGTAAGTCAGGGACAAAGCCCCTGTACCGATCGAAAAATCCGAGTCCAATGACGCTATAAGTCTCTTATCCAAGATCGCAGCAATGAAGTCCGAAAAATAATCACTGGAAGAAATGCCAGAAGATAAGAAAGGCATCTTCCGATACTACTAAAGGGAAAACTCGAAATCTTTCGAATCCCTTTCGCCATCCTGTCGGACCCTATAAAGCGTTCGGTCGTCCGTAGCTTGATGCAACCGCGGACCGCACCGACCCAGCGCCGTCGGATAATTCCTGATTCGACCGAGAAACCATCAATTGCTGGGATGCTGCGAAACAACTGTGCTAACTCGGATAGCACGTCCGTCACTGAGGCCTGAGGAGCAGCGGTCTTACGATGCATTGCCGCAGGAAGCTCCGAGATCGTTACCCCGTGCATACTTCCAATATGCGAGCGAACGGAGTGTATAGGCCTCGTGTCCCTTGGCTACCGGATGGCGCGACCTATTCGCTGTGGAATCACTGAATGCCGAAACTGATCGGATACTCTAGGTCACGTAGCCAATGTGCGGTCGTGTGCCCTGCTGTGAGGATGAGGAAGCATTAAAGACAGTCTCTCGGACTGTCAATATAACGGAGCGTCCCGAGCAACGGACATATGCTCCGAATGTAAAATATCTGAACCACAACATGCGGTCCCCTATGTTGTTGGCTTCCTCCGATCTGTCCTCAATCTGCCGTCACTGGGTGAGTACTAAAGTAATTAAAGTGCTCGCATCACCCAAATCTCCTTCCTAGACCGCAACGGACGAACCCGGCAGCCGAACCATTCGATGAATGTACGCTACACCGGGTGAGCTAGCGAATGTCACTCCGTAAGCGATAGACATATTCCATGAGCACATATTGCCGCTAACTCTTCATTAACTATGACGACAGAGGCACACTTTTGAAAGACATCTCCATAACTCTTCGAACAAGAAACCAGAAATGCTTGGATAGCAAGCATAAAATAATATATATATAGCGTCGTTCAATAATTCGATAGTTTGCGTGACATTATTGGACTATGTCGGAACTGAGGGACGATGTCCCTGAACCGAACCAAAAATTTCTAAGTCCACCGACGCTATCAGTTTCTTATCCGGCATCGCAGCATATGTTGTTCCGAAAGGGAAAGCTTGAAATCCACCGAATCCCTTTCGGTATCCCGTCGGACCGGATGAAAATTTTCGGACGTCCGTACCCGCTTCCGCGGAGCGTCCCGACCCAGCATCGTCGGATAAAATATATGCGACAGATTCAGTTGATGCTGGGATGCTGCGATAAACTGTGCTATTAAGGAAAGCACGTCCGTTCCCGAGGCCTGTGCAGTAGCGGACTTACGATGCATTGCCGCTGGAAGCTCCGTGTACGTTGACTCCCGCACACTTCCTATGCGAACGTCCGGAGTCTGCAGGCCTCGAGTCCCCGGCTACCGACCCAGCGCTGTCGGATAATTCTCGATCCGACACCGTTTCTGTCGGCTGCTGGGATGCTGCGATAAGCTGTGCTATGTGCACAAGAATGTCCGGCGTCGAGACCTGCGGAGGCGCAGACTATCGCTGCTTCGCCGAGGGTAGCTCCGCATCAGATGGCTCCCGCATACTTCCTATGCGAACGTCCGGAGTCCATCGGTCTCGAATCCCTGGCTGTCGGATGGTGTGACCTGGTCGCCGAAGAATCCTTGATCGGCGAAGCTGGTAATATATCGGCGGTCACGCAGCCAAGGTGCGGTCGTGTGCGCTGACGAGAAGAGGAAGCCTTAGCAGTCTCAGCGGACTGCCTATACAACGGAGCGTCCCGAGCGACGGACGTATGCTCCGCTAACGACACATTTGTACCACAACATCTGGGGCCAGATGTTGTTGAACGAGAGAGGGGCCTCTCTCGCTTGCCGTCCGGATGGACCGGAACGAGCTATGAACCGGACTAAAAGGCTTCCTCCGTTCTCCCTCCGATCCGCCGTCACTGGGTGTGCATAAAGTTAATTTTATAGTGCTCGCATCACCCCAAAATTCCTTCTAGACCGCAACGGACGAACCCGGCTGCCGAACCATTCGGTGAATGGACGCTACACCGGGCGAGCTAGCGGACGTCAAAGGCCGTCGAACCTACTAGGGTCCTCTTAGGCAATTGGCGTATTACATGAGCACTTTTCCGCTAGCCCTTCAATAATTGTGACGACGGAGGCACACTGTTGGAAGACATCACAGATACATCACCCTAATCTTGATCGTCTGAAATAGAAATTGATAAAGTAGAGTGACCCTGCGGGGAAAGGACCGGAGTGTCCAAATCCCCAACAACATACCGTGACATACGCTTCCCATATTGTCATCGAAATCATACGATACAGAACAGGAGTTAATGCGAGTACACTGACCACATATAGAATGATAATAAGGTCAGAGGAAGACTTCCTCTTAAAACAATTGATCAATATCCTTTCAATGTGAAAAGAAAACAAGTCCTGGTACTCGCACTAACCCCTGGCAATCAAAATACATAATAATAATATGATCCATTAATATAGAAAAAATAATTGAAATCAAAATATTTTGAAAAAATATTTTTTCAGAACAGCCCAAGTTTCTGAAAAGTAACGTTGAGCCCCAATGGATCCCAAGCCTAAGTGTGGACAAAAATTTTAAAAATATTTTAAACAATTTATTCAACACTTACGAACAATAATAATGTATCTATTTATGATTAAAATAACATAAAGATATTATTATTTAGAAATCCCCCCCTCACACAGAGGGCTGTTGTAAATGTAAACAATGAGTGTAAAAACACTAAAATAAGACTCCAGGCACCCAGGCCCGAAATCAGTTACCAAAAATACACCATCTGATGCAAAACAGAGACTTCCAGGGAAGAAACTGCAGAACATCAGATGGTAGATGCAGAACACAACGCCTAACCACCCGTAGGTGAAGACGTAAACATGGGGAAAGAACAGAATTCATTCTGTTATTCAGCTAAAACTCCCAAGAAATTTTAGTAATAATAATTACAGAAACTATGCCAAAAGCATGGGAGAATAGCAAGGGGGAACTTAAAGGACAGGGAGAGAGGAAAAACACTTGAAAAAACAGTGTAACTAAATAATCAGAATGACAACAAAATGGCTGCTGCCTTGAAAATAGGTAACTTAACATAATTTCATTAAAAAATTTTAAGTTACAGCCCTGATAATATTCTGTCACACATTCTTTTCCTCTCCTCCTTTTCTATCCTCCTTAGAATCACCATTTCACTAATATTTATGTGTCTGGCATCATTTAAACTGAGATTTAAAAGCACAAAGATCAGTCAGATGTTAACTGATGAAGGGCCAAACTTAGAATGATTAATGGCGCCAATTTCGGAACGTCCTTGACACTGCGCATGCGCAGTAGGGGCGAAGTGTGGAGGGCCTTTCAGGACATGTTTTCTTTAGTTTTAGATGCAAATTTTGGGGATTGGGGGGCAAAATTTGTGTTTGGCCCTATATTTTAAGAGTTAGCACCAGCAGCTATGTCTGGGTCATTGGTACAGTATAAAAATGTTAAAAAATTTATAGTAATTTATATATTTTTTATACTTACCAATGACCCAGACATAGCTGCTGGTGCTAACTCTTAAAATATAGGGCCAAACACAAATTTTGCCCCCCAATCCCCAAAATTTGCATCTAAAACTAAAGAAAACATGTCCTGAAAGGCCCTCCACACTTCGCCCCTACTGCGCATGCGCAGTGTCAAGGACGTTCCGAAATTGGCGCCATTAATCATTCTAATAACCAGTGCCTGGTAAGCGCTATGTACTCAGCGGGGAGGCAAGAGTTCCCAACTCCTGGGAGGGCCATCCCCGTCTGGGTCATTGGTAAGTATAAAAAATATATAAATTACTATAAATTTTTTAACATTTTTATACTGTACCAATGACCCAGACATAGCTGAATAGTAAAAAGGCTGGAGGGCCAAGGACATAGAGCAAAATGGAATACGCTCAATAAAATAAAATAGAGTCATCCCCTGTAGGGAAAAGAAGTAATAGGCCTTACATGTATCTTTCTTATTTATGATAAATTAGAAAGATACAACACCTTCCAAAAATTGAGCTTCATACATCCATGTACTCTATTAATATCCAATAATCCTTATACTAATAATTTTTAAAGTAAGCCAATAATAAAGTAAGTCTAGAGAATAGAGACTCTTATACTTCTAAAAGTGTGTGAGAATTGCATAATCATGTCCGTTGACATATGCAATATTCAAAGGCTATACTTTAAAAACTAAGACTTGAATGAATTTTATAAACTTAAACTTCTCACTAAACAACCATCCCAATAACAGCTCAGAATTACTAACTCCGGAGGAGGTATCCCCTTGTTTTCATAGTAAAAACAGGTGACCCAAGGGAACACCCTCCCCCCCCCCTTTTTCTTGCCCTGGGTCAAATAGCCCAGAGCGAAGAGGGCAGCCGAACGGAGACACTGCGGAAACAGACAGCCTACCTAGCTGTAGTAGCAACTGTTAAGAGAATGACATTCTGAGCAGTAGATAATAGACCTAACAATAGAGGCCTCCAGAAATGGACTCGATATTTCTGAGATAAAATTCATGAATGGATGGCTGAGCGCAATGAGCAGCCTTCAAAAATCTATAATAGCAACACTATTAATGTAAGCCCAAGAAGTAGAAGAACTCTTACTTCATGAGCCGAAATCTTAAGCACAACTGCTAAGCTAATGATATACCATAAGCAGTACGCTAGTTAATAGAATCCATTAACAATAAAATGGAGCGTAACGTCCTTCTACTAGACATCAAAGACAGAAGAAGCTTACGCCCTTGTAATAAACAGATATCTGTTTATAAATACATAAACTGTACCCGGAAAGAGTAAAGGCCTATGCCCATACGAAGACGGAAGGACCTTAAAATAATAGGTTCCGGATAATAGGAGCCTAACTCTTATGCAACAATCCAACCTAAATAGTAACGGAAGTATTGATTCCGAAACTATGAAAGTGAAAATCATCCATCGATAGTGCATGAAACTCACTGACTCTACAGTAAAAGAGAAACCAACAGAATTACTGTCTAAAAGGTCAGAATTTGAAAACTACTGTTTCCAGAGGCTCAAATGATTACTTAGCTAAATAAGAACCGAAGTTAAAATCCGTATAGGAATTTAATCTAAAGATTCTAAGTCTATTTATCAAAAAGTTACTAACTGACTTAGATAAAGAGACAAAAGACTCAATTGTAAACTATAGTAGAGTGCATAGGTATGAGGTAACATAAACCTATAACCTAAATAACACAGGCTGCAGTAGATCTTGTGAAACAAGTATACTAAAAAATAGCAATGAGTAGTATGGAGGGATCAACCATATGAACATAATGATCCCTACACCACGACGGAAGAGCCTCCACTTTAGTCGCATAGAATAGCGAAGAAGAGGATCTCCTATAGTAAGAAATCGCGTCCAAAGCTCGTCCAGTACAGTGCATACAATGCAATACGGACCACACAACGGAATACATGAAGGTTTTCTACCTTTCTGGTTGTGATAAAGATGACACGATTTACCCAGTGAAAAAAGATCCTCACATAGAGGAAGATTTCACGTTAAGATCCACAGTAGACAAGAGAGTAAATTACTCATGATCTCTGTGAAGATAGAGATGCTATCAACAGAAATGTATAGTGGTTGTTTATCTTAGCAATACCTGCTAAAACAACAGCGCCGGAGGATACGCGTATCCTATCATTCCGTCCTATAGATCAATAGAGCGTTAACAGTATTAGCTCAGAGATCTGGACAAGCCAACACATACGTCTGCAATTGATTAGCAAGCTGTGTCATAAATAAAACATCATTGGGCGCTCCCATAGATAGCAAATCTGATTAAATACTTGTTTGTTGAGAGTCCATTCTGACAGCAACAAGCGACCCGTAAGAGAACGGGAGTGCGATAAAACAATCAGACGACCCAGAATATGACGGACCAAAACTGAACTTGGTGTACTATAACCAACAGACGGATTCTTTCCATTAAATTGAATAACGGAAACGAAAGAGTGCCTCCCTGGTTCCGGAGATACGCCACTACTGTCGAATTAAAGGACAGGAATTTGGGCATGCGTTTCTGAATAATGTTCATGCAATGACATAAAGCAAGCCTAAAAAACATTATTCCGCGGAAGTTAAACTGATAGCTAAAAGACTGCGGAACCCAAAGACCCTGGCACTTCGAATCCGTAGGGATCAGTATATATCCCAATCTGTTTGACTGGCAACCGTCATAACAGCCACACTCGGGTCCGGCAACTGCGGCGGCACTCTCTGAGTCAACCACCGAATGTTTGCCCCAGTCTGAATCTCTTGTAATACTAGATAGACAAGAGAATGTATAATTCAAGCAATTCATGGATTGCCGGAAGTTGCCGTCGAAGAGAAGCTCCTCCGAGAACGAAGCGACTCTGAGAGAGTTCTTAACCTACTATCCACGCGTGGATGTAGCTAGGGCTGCATCACGTCTAACCAACTCCAATCAGCCACTGAAGGGCGGAGTTATACATGAAGAAACTACTGCCCTCAAAAGAAATTACATTGAGAATAATATCCCGTAAATCTTTTCTTGAAGACGTAATGATAACGCCTCAGTAAGGCGGATTACGTATAATAAAGCGTCTAAGTTAAGTCTACTATACATAATGTCGTTCCCAACATTGAAATTGGAAAAGACATAAACGGCGAAAAAGAATATATGCAGTCTTTAATCACCGTCTAGACGCATATGAACTCTCGGTATGCCCTGCTCTGCCAAAATAAACTATATGTAAAAAAGATAAAATGGCAGAAATGAGCCACGCGGACAAGAAACTAAACTATCATGCTTAGTAGCAGGCTTGTATATATATATAAATATATAGCGTCGAAAAATAAAACACATGTTGTAATGACAATATTGGACTGCGTCGGTAAGTCAGGGACAAAGCCCCTGTACCGATCGAAAAATCCGAGTCCAATGACGCTATAAGTCTCTTATCCAAGATCGCAGCAATGAAGTCCGAAAAATAATCACTGGAAGAAATGCCAGAAGATAAGAAAGGCATCTTCCGATACTACTAAAGGGAAAACTCGAAATCTTTCGAATCCCTTTCGCCATCCTGTCGGACCCTATAAAGCGTTCGGTCGTCCGTAGCTTGATGCAACCGCGGACCGCACCGACCCAGCGCCGTCGGATAATTCCTGATTCGACCGAGAAACCATCAATTGCTGGGATGCTGCGAAACAACTGTGCTAACTCGGATAGCACGTCCGTCACTGAGGCCTGAGGAGCAGCGGTCTTACGATGCATTGCCGCAGGAAGCTCCGAGATCGTTACCCCGTGCATACTTCCAATATGCGAGCGAACGGAGTGTATAGGCCTCGTGTCCCTTGGCTACCAGATGGCGCGACCTATTCGCTGTGGAATCACTGAATGCCGAAACTGATCGGATACTCTAGGTCACGTAGCCAATGTGCGGTCGTGTGCCCTGCTGTGAGGATGAGGAAGCATTAAAGACAGTCTCTCGGACTGTCAATATAACGGAGCGTCCCGAGCAACGGACATATGCTCCGAATGTAAAATATCTGAACCACAACATGCGGTCCCCTATGTTGTTGGCTTCCTCCGATCTGTCCTCAATCTGCCGTCACTGGGTGAGTACTAAAGTAATTAAAGTGCTCGCATCACCCAAATCTCCTTCCTAGACCGCAACGGACGAACCCGGCAGCCGAACCATTCGATGAATGTACGCTACACCGGGTGAGCTAGCGAATGTCACTCCGTAAGCGATAGACATATTCCATGAGCACATATTGCCGCTAACTCTTCATTAACTATGACGACAGAGGCACACTTTTGAAAGACATCTCCATAACTCTTCGAACAAGAAACCAGAAATGCTTGGATAGCAAGCATAAAATAATATATATATAGCGTCGTTCAATAATTCGATAGTTTGCGTGACATTATTGGACTATGTCGGAACTGAGGGACGATGTCCCTGAACCGAACCAAAAATTTCTAAGTCCACCGACGCTATCAGTTTCTTATCCGGCATCGCAGCATATGTTGTTCCGAAAGGGAAAGCTTGAAATCCACCGAATCCCTTTCGGTATCGCGTCGGACCGGATGAAAATTTTCGGACGTCCGTACCCGCTTCCGCGGAGCGTCCCGACCCAGCATCGTCGGATAAAATATATGCGACAGATTCAGTTGATGCTGGGATGCTGCGATAAACTGTGCTATTAAGGAAAGCACGTCCGTTCCCGAGGCCTGTGCAGTAGCGGACTTACGATGCATTGCCGCTGGAAGCTCCGTGTACGTTGACTCCCGCACACTTCCTATGCGAACGTCCGGAGTCTGCAGGCCTCGAGTCCCCGGCTACCGACCCAGCGCTGTCGGATAATTCTCGATCCGACACCGTTTCTGTCGGCTGCTGGGATGCTGCGATAAGCTGTGCTATGTGCACAAGAATGTCCGGCGTCGAGACCTGCGGAGGCGCAGACTATCGCTGCTTCGCCGAGGGTAGCTCCGCATCAGATGGCTCCCGCATACTTCCTATGCGAACGTCCGGAGTCCATCGGTCTCGAATCCCTGGCTGTCGGATGGTGTGACCTGGTCGCCGAAGAATCCTTGATCGGCGAAGCTGGTAATATATCGGCGGTCACGCAGCCAAGGTGCGGTCGTGTGCGCTGACGAGAAGAGGAAGCCTTAGCAGTCTCAGCGGACTGCCTATACAACGGAGCGTCCCGAGCGACGGACGTATGCTCCGCTAACGACACATTTGTACCACAACATCTGGGGCCAGATGTTGTTGAACGAGAGAGGGGCCTCTCTCGCTTGCCGTCCGGATGGACCGGAACGAGCTATGAACCGGACTAAAAGGCTTCCTCCGTTCTCCCTCCGATCCGCCGTCACTGGGTGTGCATTAAGTTAATTTTATAGTGCTCGCATCACCCCAAAATTCCTTCTAGACCGCAACGGACGAACCCGGCTGCCGAACCATTCGGTGAATGGACGCTACACCGGGCGAGCTAGCGGACGTCAAAGGCCGTCGAACCTACTAGGGTCCTCTTAGGCAATTGGCGTATTACATGAGCACTTTTCCGCTAGCCCTTCAATAATTGTGACGACGGAGGCACACTGTTGGAAGACATCACAGATACATCACCCTAATCTTGATCGTCTGAAATAGAAATTGATAAAGTAGAGTGACCCTGCGGGGAAAGGACCGGAGTGTCCAAATCCCCAACAACATACCGTGACATACGCTTCCCATATTGTCATCGAAATCATACGATACAGAACAGGAGTTAATGCGAGTACACTGACCACATATAGAATGATAATAAGGTCAGAGGAAGACTTCCTCTTAAAACAATTGATCAATATCCTTTCAATGTGAAAAGAAAACAAGTCCTGGTACTCGCACTAAGCCCTGGCAATCAAAATACATAATAATAATATGATCCATTAATATAGAAAAAATAATTGAAATCAAAATATTTTGAAAAAATATTTTTTCAGAACAGCCCAAGTTTCTGAAAAGTAACGTTGAGCCCCAATGGATCCCAAGCCTAAGTGTGGACAAAAATTTTAAAAATATTTTAAACAATTTATTCAACACTTACGAACAATAATAATGTATCTATTTATGATTAAAATAACATAAAGATATTATTATTTAGAAATCCCCCCCTCACACAGAGGGCTGTTGTAAATGTAAACAATGAGTGTAAAAACACTAAAATAAGACTCCAGGCACCCAGGCCCGAAATCAGTTACCAAAAATACACCATCTGATGCAAAACAGAGACTTCCAGGGAAGAAACTGCAGAACATCAGATGGTAGATGCAGAACACAACGCCTAACCACCCGTAGGTGAAGACGTAAACATGGGGAAAGAACAGAATTCATTCTGTTATTCAGCTAAAACTCCCAAGAAATTTTAGAAATAATAATTACAGAAACTATGCCAAAAGCATGGGAGAATAGCAAGGGGGAACTTAAAGGACAGGGAGAGAGGAAAAACACTTGAAAAAACAGTGTAACTAAATAATCAGAATGACAACAAAATGGCTGCTGCCTTGAAAATAGGTAACTTAACATAATTTCATTAAAAAATTTTAAGTTACAGCCCTGATAATATTCTGTCACACATTCTTTTCCTCTCCTCCTTTTCTATCCTCCTTAGAATCACCATTTCACTAATATTTATGTGTCTGGCATCATTTAAACTGAGATTTAAAAGCACAAAGATCAGTCAGATGTTAACTGATGAAGGGCCAAACTTAGAATGATTAATGGCGCCAATTTCGGAACGTCCTTGACACTGCGCATGCGCAGTAGGGGCGAAGTGTGGAGGGCCTTTCAGGACATGTTTTCTTTGGTTTTAGATGCAAATTTTGGGGATTGGGGGGCAAAATTTGTGTTTGGCCCTATATTTTAAGAGTTAGCACCAGCCAGCTATGTCTGGGTCATTGGTACAGTATAAAAATATTTTAAGTACAGCCCTGATTATTTTTTGTCACTCCTTTTTCCTCTCCTCCTTCTATATCCTCCTTAGAATCACCATTTCTCCAAAAATTACGTGTCTGGCATCCTTTAAACTGAGATTTACAAGCACAAAGATCAGTGAGATGTTGACTGATGAAGGGCCAAACAGAGAATGATAATTGGCGCCAATTTCGGGACGTCCTTGACACTGCGCATGCGCAGTAGGGGCGAAGTATGGAGGTCCTATAGGACATGATTTCTTTTGGTTTTGGATGCAAATTTTGGGGATTGGGGGGCAAAATTTGTGTTTGGCCCTGGTTTTGTTAGAGTTAGCACCAGCTAAGTCTGGGTCATTGGTACAGTATAAAAATATAAAGAAACTTGACAATCCAAGAAATATTTTTCAAGTTATCGAATGCCAAAGGGATTGGAGGAATTTTCAATTTGAAGGATAAAGGGTTAATATCTCAGGATCAAAATAACAGATTTACACCAAAAACTATACAGCTGGGTACATCAGTTACGTGAACACAAATATAAAGTAACTTGACAATCCAAGCAATATTTTTCACGTTATTGAATGCCAAAGGGATTGGAGGAATTTTCAATTTAAAGGATAAAGGGTTAATATCTCAGGATTAAATTATCAGATTTACACTAAAAACTATACAGCTTGGCACATCAGTAACTATACAGCTTGAACACAAATATAAAGTAACTTGACAATCCAAGCAACATCTTTCAAGTTATCGAATGCCAAAGGGATTGGAGGAATTTTCAATTTGAAGGATAAAGGGTTAATATCTCAAGACCAAAATAACAGATTTACACCAAAAACTATACAGCTCGGCACATCAGTTACCTGAACACAAATATAAAGTAACTTGACAATCCAAGAAATACTTTTCAAGTTATCGAATGCCAAAGAAATGGATACGGACGCCGGGCTGACAGACGGACAGACGGATGGACGAACGACGGATGGCCACCCCGGAAGTCGGCATTATGTGTACCATACATAGTATGGGTACACATAAAAATGCATATTGGAGGAAAGAAAGAAAAAAAAAATGCCTAATTGGCGGGGGCTGGGCAGGGCAATAACTTCAACAATTTTCCTTGGATGATTGGGATCAAACTTGAACTAGAGGCATGTACTGAAAAAATTGAAATCTGTTAACTTGTGTTTAAGTTATGGCATAAAGAAAGTTCGGACAGACAGATGGACTGACGAATGGACGGATGGACTGACAGACAGACGGACGGAGCGAGGTCGGTGCTATATCCCTCTCTTGTGGGAGGGGATAATGAAAGTGTCAATGACACTGTAGCTTAACTTGTGTACGTGTTGTGTTTGATGAAAAGAATAATGTTCAATGTTTATAAAAGGATTATGAAATAAGACAAGAATTGTGATAATTGGGAATACGGTAATTTCTGTTCCCTGTAAGCTATGTTTTTAATAAAAATAATATGAGGTGTGCACTGTACTAAAGGGCTGAGGGGTGGGTTAATATGACCTCACAGTTAATGTATGTGGCCCTCACAGTTAACGTATATCAACGAAAGTTACCAAGTTACAGTGAAATTATTTCAAAATGAGTCATCCTATCAAGTTTGAAATCCCTTCATAAATATGGCCTGAAGACTGTGCTAAAGGTTTTCGGGCTTCAGGCCTGTGTAGCCACAACAGTAGACAGATTGCAACTAAAAGGGAACGTCCTCATCTCAACATTATACTGAGTCATTCTACTAAGTTACAATGAAATCCCTTCACAAATACGACCTGTAGACTGTACTGAAGTTTTGGGGGTTTTGGGCTCGGGAAGCCATCATGGTTGAATGATCACGACCAAAAGTGGGCGTTGTGATCTGGGCATAATCTGGAGTGATCCTACTAAGTTACAATGAAACCCCTACATATATATGACCTGTAGACTATGCTCAAGCTTTTCGGGCTTTGAGCCCCTGAAGCAATCACAGTTGACCAAACACGACCAAAAGAGGATGTAATCATCTGGGCATTATATGCAGTCAACCAAACAAGTTACAATGCAATCCTTCCATAAATATGACCTATAGACTATGCTAAAGGTTTTTTACGTTTTGGGCCCGGGCAGCCATCAAGGCTAAATGATCGCGACCAAAAGGGGATGTTCTCATCTGGACATTATTTGGAGTCATCCTACCAAGTTATATTGAAATCCCTTCATAAATATGGACTGTGATTAAGGTTTTCAGGCTTCGGGCCCCTGCAGCCATCACAGTTGCCCAATTGCGTCCAAAAGGAGTCGTTTTCATCTAGACATTATATGAAGTTAACCTACCAAGTTACAATGAAATCCCTTCATAAATATGACCTGTAGACTGTGCTATAGGTTTTCGGGCTTTGGGCTCAGGCAGCCATCAAGGTTGAATGAGCACAACCAAAAGGAGACATTCTCATCTGGGCATCATCTGGAGTGATCCTAGAAGTTACAATGAAATCCATTCATAAATATGACCTGTAGACTGTGCTCAAGGTTTTCGGGCTTCGGGCCCCTGTAGCAGTCATAGTCGACCAATCATGATCAAAAGGGGATGTCATGATCTAGGCATTATATGGAGTCAACCTAACAAGTTACAATGAAATCCTTCCATAAATATGACCTATAGACTATGCTAAAGATTTTGGGGCTCGGGCAGCCATCAAGGCCGAATGATCGTGACCAAAAGGGGATGTTTTCATCTAGACATTATTTGGAGTCATCCTACCAAGGTACAATGAAATCCCTTCAAAATGACTTGTAGACCGTGCTAAAGGTTTTTGGGCTTCAGGCCCCTGTAGCCGTCACACTTGGCCAATCGTGTCCAAAAGGGGTTGTTCTCATCTAGACATTACAGTGTATATGAAGTCAACCTACCTAGTTACAATGAAATCCCTTCATAAATATGGCCTGAAGACTGTGCTAAAGGTTTTCGGGCTTTGGACAGCCATCATGGGTGAATGATCGCAACCAAAAGGGCACATTCTCATCTGGGCATCATCTGGAGTGATCCTACGGAGTTACAATGAAATCCCTTCATAAATATGGCCTGTAGACTGTGCGCAATATTTTCAGGCTTTGGGCGCCTGTGGCCATCGCAGTTGAACAATCACGACCAAAAGGGGAGGTCATCATCTAGACATTATATGGAGTCAACCAAACAAGTTACAATGAAATCCTTCCATGAATATGACCTTTTGACTATGCTAAATGTTTTTGGGCTCGGCCAGCCATCAAGGCTGAATGACCGCGATCAAAATGGGACGTTCTCATCCAGACATTATTTGGAGTCATCCTACCAAGTTACAATGAAATCCCTTCATAAATATGACCTGTAGACTGTGCTAAAGGTTTTCGAACTTCGGGCCCATGTAGTCGTCACAGTTGCCCAATCACGTCCAAAAGGGGACTTTCTCGTCTAGACATTATATGAAGTCAACCTATCAAGTTACAATGAAATCCTTCCATAAATATGACATGTACACTGTGCTAAAGGTTTTTGGGGTTTTGGGCTCGGTCGGGCAGTCATCACGGTTGATAGATTACGCCCAAATGGGGAAATTCTCATCTAGACATCATACGGAGTCATCCTACCAAGTTACAATGAAATCCCTCCATATTAAACATGACCTGCAGACTGTACTAAAAGTTTTTTGGTTTCGGGCTTGGGCAGCCATCACGGTTGACAGATCATGCCCAAAAGGGGACGTTCTCAAGACCAAAAGGGGACGTTCTCATGTAGACATGACCTAAAACCTGCATATGAAATTTTGTGACGATCAGACAAGAACTACCGGGTGTAGCCTGTATTTGAAGGTTGAATAAAAAACTTTTAACCACAAACTTTAACCAAAACTCAAAATGTTAACAGACGGACGGACAGACGGACAAAAGTCATGACTATAGCCCTCACTGTAAACAGTCGGGCTAAAAACGATTTTTAAAAACTCTCAAACTTTCGAAAATAAGTTATTATTTACTCAAAATAATAAAAATCCAGTTTAAAATATTAAAAGAAAAAGGGGAATAAATAATTTTTACTAGAGGACGGTTTGGGTCCATTAGCAGTCAGTTTGGGTCAAAAAGTAGCGGCCTGTTTTGGGTAAAATTGCAGAGGACGGTTCAGCCAGAGGACGGTTTGGGTGTTTCCCCATTCAGCAACTAGACATCAACTTATCTGTACCAATAATGGACACCAATGAAGACAACTGCCTTAGCTGTGGGAAAGTAAGACGGTTACAGGAAGCTTTTTTTGTGTGATATTTGTAATAAATGGCAACACAAGCTATGTGGCACTGGCATTACAAGGCCCAAGTATAGAGCTATGAAGAA
Source organism: Pictodentalium vernedei (assembly GCA_031216915.1). Taxonomy (NCBI): domain Eukaryota; kingdom Metazoa; phylum Mollusca; class Scaphopoda; order Dentaliida; family Dentaliidae; genus Pictodentalium; species Pictodentalium vernedei. The sequence continues at coordinate 27,233,687 of CM062293.1, forward strand.
ACAGGAATCATTCCCTTGTGTTGCAACAGTTGCCGTGACACATTACAGCCAGGGCTACCAATTGCTGAAAGTACTGGTATTGGATCACAAGTTCATCAAGGCCGCCTGCAGCGTGGAGCACTTTCCAACGCTCAGTGCGTACCAACAATGAAGTGGAAGGATGGCATCTTCGTTTGAATTTAACTTGTTGTGCAATTTTATGTAAACTCGACTATAACAATATGGCCGAGTAGTCATTAAATTGATCTCAACAAGTTAACGGAATACACATTCTTTAGGGATTATTGTCAGTAGACATATTCTAAGGGACTGTTTATCAATATAATACAGGTACAATTTGTCTGTCCATTGTTTTTTTTTAATCTGTGTTCTGAACAACCTCTTACTGATTTTCTGTGTATTGGCTTATCACATCTATTTTTTTTTCTTTTTTTTATTTGTCAATAAAATTAAGTCAAGTCAGCTAACGTTTTGTTGTTTTTTAATATTGCTCAACACATTTTTCTCGCAGTACGAAAATTCTTACATAAATCAATTTTTCGGACATGATGTCCAATTTTTGTCGACATTATGTATGGTACATGACGTCTAAAAAAATCGGACATTATGTCCAAAAAAATCTGAAATTTCGAACATGATGTCTAAAAAAAATCAGACATTTCGTCCAGCGATTGGACATAATGTCCCAAAAAATTGGACATTATGTCCAAAAAAATCACACTTTCCGTCCAGAAAATCGAACATTTTGGTAATCGGACATTTTGTCCTGACCCCATTATGAACTTGCGGAGGGTTGTCCCGTGGCGGTTGTCCCAGTTCGTTTGGGGCAGGTTGTCCCTGGGGTAGGTTGTCCCGTTCCCAACTGACTTACTGTCATTGTCGTCGGCAAACCATTCAATACCATGTATAAAGTTTATATGTATGAAACACCAGCTACGAGAGAGGTGTGAAAAATATGATGGTCATCAACTCTTTTTTCTCTGTATTTGGTTTGGCACTAGTTCAGCGATCTGAACGTAGTGGCTACCCCTCTACGTTCAGATTCTTCCCATTCAATCCTATAGAAAAAGTTTCCATCAAGTTTTTATGGGAACTCAAAACTCGAAATTAGGAATATATATCAAGCTTTCGCCCTTATTACCGGCTGCAATAGATAGTACACGTATTTCCTTACATTTAGGAAGAGTTTATTAATCCAAACTAGGTTTTATCCTTTAATTGTCGTCATTTGTGTACTCGTGAGGCGGCGGCGACGGAGATTTCAAAATCGGCCCTGTTGTTGTTTAAATATAAAACAGTAAAAACGATAACCCGGTAATGGCGCCGAAACGAATAGACCTTTTCATCGATGCGGAACAGGAAATTCGATCGCAATTGTGCAGAATGGGTTTGATAATCTGCTCTGTGCGAATGCAACCGAGTTTGATGGCCTCCTCTGTGCGAATGAGATCGAATTTCCTATTCCGCATCGATGAAAAGGTCTATTCGTTTCGGCGCCATTACCGGGTTATCGTTTTTACTGTTTTATATTTAAACAACAACAGGGCCGATTTTGAAATCTCCGTCGCCGCCTCACGAGTACACAAATGACGACAATTAAAGGATAAAACCTAGTTTGGATTAATAAACTCTTCCCAAATGTAAGGAAATACGTGTACTATCGATTGCAGCCGGTAATAAGGGCGAAAGCTTGATATATATTCCTAATTTCGAGTTTTGAGTTCCCATAAAAACTTGATGGGAACTTTTTCTATAGGATTGAATGGGAAGAATCTGAACGTAGAGGGGTAGCCACTACGTTCAGATCGCTGAACTAGTTTGGCACAGCACCACTCGATTGTTTTGTGTGCTGTCATTCTTAAGAATGGGCAAGCGTTCCAATTCCATGTCCTGTACCCGAGAATTCTTTTTATTGACGCTCTACTCTAGTGTACTGATAATTAGACCCATCATGCCGGTTTCATAATCAAAATGGCCTTATTTGGAGTAATTCTGGTGTTTATGTGGACCCCCAAATGGTCCAATGACCGGAGTGGGAGTAAATTGATGTTCCCCCTCGGCCTTAGACCATTTCTCCCACAGTGCGAGTGGTAAGTATTGCTTCTCGCAATGCTTCTGGTACTATTTTGGCAGCTGGGGAGGGGACACGACGAGTCTAAGCTTCGCCGTTTAGGTGGCTTGTCCAAGGCTTGGAAGATTTTTTTTAAAAAAACGCGCGAAAATTTCCAAGGGAACCACGCGTCCGGTTCTGTATAAAAAATATTAAAAGGAACCTAAATTTTATTTTAAACAATGAACTTGGCCATGTTTAATTACCTAAAACTATATCATGTATGTGGCCATAGTACGTCATCATTTGGGTATAAAGCAGAATATCGATTTTGAACTCTTCTTAAATTATTCTTTGAAAACGCCATTCTTGTTGAAAAACTTTCCAGTACGAGTTATCAGTCCTGGCGGTGAATGCAGGCGGAAATTTACATTGGGGATTCGGATCCTGGAGGATTCGGACCCCGACTTGGAGGATTCGTACCCTAACTTTGGAGGATTCGGGCACTGTCTTTGGAGGATTCGGACCCTGATTTAAATTGCTTGGGTTGTAACAAAAAACGAAGACCTCTGTCCAAAAGAGCGTGTTTTATTTATGTGATGGAGAAATTTTACAGCAAACAGAAATTTACATAAAAATGTTTCGTGACTAAAACAGGAATTTTACAAAAAACCTTGTCATATCTCGAAACGAGGTGACCCTGACTGTAGAAAATGTTGCTAACTCTCAATAAATAAATAGATAAATGATAATATATATATAATATAATTTAGCAAACGGTAAACAAAGCTTTACAGCACGACAAAAATAATGTTCTTAAACGGCTCCATTACTTTTTGGCCTCGTGCGATTCGGCCCCAAAATGTTTTGTGTGCTATATGGCTTCGTTTTGAGCCGAAAAGCGCAGCTTTCGAGGCCGAATGGCATCCCAAATAAATTATTTCCCTTCGACTTTTTGACACTTATTTGTTTATTTTTTGTCATTTTTTTCAGTTATTTTTTTGTTTGTTTTTTTTTTTTTTTTTTTTGGCATTTGTTGAGTTTTTCACACCATCAGTGAAATCCCTTGCGACCCAAATAAAGTTTTATTTGTTTATAAACCCACGACCACGAGAGTCGTTTGCTTAGAGAAGTGGGTATATTTATGGTAATACTGAGACCGCAGTTTGGTGGAGTTTTTAGAAAAATAGAAAAAGAAACCCAAACAGTCGCTGGTTTGGGAGCAGCCCCAGCATATTATTCTTAACGGTTGCAAAAAGGAAAAAATCCACCAGTATGTGTTTTTGAAAGCTGAGAGTCATCCTTCAGCCTATGAGGGACAGTGGATCTGTTTTCTGAATGAAAGGACAAAACACACTATGGCACTTAATGTAATTTCATATAAAAATAAATAAAATTCAAACTTACAATAGGTAACATACATGAAGCAATTTAATTTATTAAAAATTAAGCCACAAAAGATGAGTAATTTAATAATTATCAATATTTAAGTAATAAAATTAAATTATTTCGGCGCATAAATCTTTGAACATTCCATTAGAAGCCTGCTTGTGGTGATTTCTTTTTTTACTATACTGGTCCCGAAGTTTCATAAATTTGTCTTCTGCTTTGTTGGTTTTCTTTCTTTGGTATCTTTTCAATTTTCCTTCATTTACCGTCTTCACCTATATGGTGATATGTTTTGCCTCAGAGTATAATAATGTTATTTCGGAACATTTCATATTGAATTAAATCCAAAACCTATTAATGATCCACCAATTATAAAAACTAAATGACGAAAGTATTGCAAACTTCCAATCCATTCTTGAACAGAGTGATTTCACCCAAATCGCCAATTCAAATTGCCCAAACACAAGCTATGACATCTTCATTGACACATTCCAAACAGCTTATGAAGCTGCTTTCCAACTAAAGGAAGTACGCATAAAAAAGTTTATTAAGCAGTATCCTTGGATGGCTAAGGGACTCGTCATTTCTTCGAATAATAAAATAAAATTCTACAACAAAAAACTAGAGCAACCAAACGCACAAAACATATAAAATTATAAAAACTACTGCAGAATATTCAACAGAATGAAAAAGCAAAGCAAAGCAGCATATTACAAAAATATATTAATAGAAAACAAACACAATATGTGTGAAACATGGAAAATTCAAAACGAAGCCATCAAAAAAGTGAAAATAGCCCACAATTCACCTTCGTGGTTTAGACATCACGATAAAAAAAATAACGAACCCGAAGGAAATAGCACAAGAATTTAATAAGTTTTTTGCCAATATTGGAAAAGCGGTAATTAAGCGACCAAATACCTCCACAAAGTAAACACTTCACAGATTACTTTACCGACAATTTTTATGACAACTTTTTCTTAATCCCAACGACGCCTGGCGAAATTATTGATATAGTAAAGTCTTCTAAAGCAAAAACAACAAGAGATCCGGATAATATTTCTACAAATCTTCTAAAGCGTTCTATCAATATTATAGCGCCCCCTTTATCAGATATTATAAACAAATCATTTAGTCAGGGCATTGTTCCAGACCGAATAAAGATTGCTAAAGTTGTCCCAATTTTCAAAACAGGAGATAAACACAATTTCTCAAATTACAGACCTATTAGCATCTTCTCAATTTTCCCCAAAGTCCTAGAAAAAGCCATGTCCTATAGGTTAATTAAATTCCTAGATAAATTCGATATTTTTTATACCCATCAATATGGATTTCGAAAAAAAAAACATTCAACCATTCATCCAGTACTAGATTTATTGAAAGAGATAGCGGACCAAAATAACAAACCAACACGAGAATCTACTCTTGCATTATTCCTGGATTTCTCGGAAGCCTTTGACAGAATAAACCATGACATCTTGCTGAATAAATTGGAAAGGTATGGTATTAGAGGTATATGTAACCATTGGTTGCGTAGTAGAAAAAAAAATGAAAAAATAATGAAACGGAATTGGCGATTTTTGTGAATAGCGCTGGCCGGTTTTTGGCATTTACGTTGGGTAAAGGGTTAAACAGAGATCACGGTGGCTCAGTGGTAGATTGTTGGACTTCTGTGCTAGAGGTCCCGAGTTCGATCCCCGTCCGGGACGACCCGCGTTGTGTCCCAGTTGCCTACATGGGGGTACGATGACGCCGTGTACAAAGGAGTACTGCACGTCGATGGTGCACATGTCTTCAACTGCTGTAACCCTGCTCCAGCGGGGCTTGAAGAGTTAGAATGTTGAGGAGCTGACAGTTGTTCGTCGATGCTCGGTGGTTCTCTCCGGGTACTCCGGCTTCCTCCACCCATAAAATTGTCACGGTCACGATTAGCCATTGCGCACAGTGCATATGTATATGACCTCTCAAAGCCGAGTATGCCAGCCAGGCCAAACAGCTGGTCAACTCAACTGCTCCGAGGTACCATCGGCTGAAGTACCTCAACGGTAGAGGTGGTAGCGCAAGGCAACGAGAGCGATCGATCTCTTCAAGATGCGAGACCCACTTGTCTTTACCCCAACTCACCGCCTTCCCAAAGAGATGCGAGGTACGGGGGGGGGGGGGGGGGTCAAGGCCAAGACCTACCATAGCTTCTTCCGGCGGAGCGGCCAGAATGACTGGACGCCAGACCGCATGGGCCGTGTCATCATCTGGGATGAGGTCTGCACTGTGCCCCGGCCTATCCTAGAAATGTTCTTGGACTGGCTGGACCAGCGTGGGGTCCAGGTTATCTGCTGTGGTGATCAAGGCCAGCCACCACCAATCGCAGGTGTGATGCCCCATGACTGGTTACGTCAAGCAGTGGATTATTACGAAGAAGTCAAGGCAGACCACCGGGCAAAAGATGATGCGTTCAAGGCCCCGAAAAGACACATCCGCCTCCAGGCTGACAAAGTCCAGTGTCAGGAGATGCAGAAGGCTCCCTCAGCTGTCTTGGATGGGAGCGCTTCATGGAGCAATGGAGGCCAGGTGACCTGATCCTCGCTAGTCGGCAGAAGTTTCGCGACCTGGCACAAGAGCTGTTGCTCCAAAGACACAAGGAGTACTTCCCAGACGCTGCTATACCACCCCAAAGACAGCCGAAAACAGAACATTATGGTTCCCATCCCGGGCACAGTCCGCGAAGAAGAGCTCGTCCTCAATGACATCATTGAGGCCATCAAGACCGATGATTGGCACCTCGGGTATGCCCTCACAGTCCACTCAAGCCAGGGTCTCACTATCCACGATCCACAGAAGGGTTGCCTCATAGACGACTTCCTACAATGGTCCAATCTCGCCAACCTCGCCTACCTCGTCGTTTCCCACGTGGAGGAAATGCAGCTCTGCAAAAACACCGCGACGCGAGGAAGCTTGTCGCCCACAAGCGCCAGGACCAGGTCAACGGACTCCCAGGGTTCAGTCTCAGGGTCGACTACATCCAGCGGCTCAAGGAGAACGAACAGAACCACTATGCGACATGCAACATCGAGATGCTGTGGGCCTACCAGCCCAAAGATACACAGCAGTTCAGTGTCGACCGGCTGGACAATAGCAGGGCGCACTGCCGGGGGAACGTGAGATTGACCTGTTTAGAGTGTAACCGAAAAAGAGGGGTTGCAGTATTGCCAGAGGCACATCCGCCTCCAGAATGACTAGTGTCTAGTCCGAAGGACTACTCCATCGTGAGGCAGCTGGGTGTTGGGAGGCATCACAAGCAGCTCTTCCCGGACGAAGCCACAAGCTGGTCCATCCAACAAATAGTTGAGGACAGGTTCGCCAGGCTTGGTGATCGAGCGTCCAAGCCGGTACACTTGAATGGACAACTGATCTGCCTGGTAGAGATAGCGAACACCCACATTGGAGGGCCAACGGGGCGGCCAGAAACCACAGAGGAGGGCTTTTTTGTCACAACCTTGGCTTTGACGGCGCCAGATGGTCTCTTTTTATTTAAGCGAGTCACCCCACCATTCAGCGCCGAAACAACGGCAGGCAGCCGAGCGACCCATTCACTTGACTTCTCATCTGACTGTAACCTCATCTCCTGGGCATATTGGTGCCCGAACAGTCGCTCTGCCAGGGTACGGTTGAACCGCTCCACAATTCCCTGGCCCCGGTGGACGTCCACACGGCCACGCCGGGCTTCTGTCCCGTGTTTCGCCAGCAGCTGATTCACCGCGCCCATCAACTCGCGCCCGGGATCGACCTAAAGGAGCTTAGTCCACCGCAGTGGTCTGCGCTTGTATGTCTTTTCTGGGGCGGCCGCGACCTCTTTGGCCTCTCTTGTGGCCAGGGTCTCTGCCTCTTTATAGCGGGAGGCTACATCAACGACTGTGAGCGCATATTTGTAGGTTTTGCGGGCCACCCGGTCGTGTGGCAGAAAGAGTAGGTCGGAGTGATGGACCTCATTCGGCGTTCGCACATCAAACTTGGGTCGTGGTATGTGTGTGCTTCGCACAGCTGGAAGGTTTTTCTGCCAGATGGCCTGCTTCTTAAGCCACACCCGAGCCAAATCTTCAGAGACATTGGTCGTGGAAGCAAGGTTTTTGATGGCCGTGGGCCCTTCCAGTACCCCTGGGGGCTAGAGTAGATTGAAGCCAACTTTGTTGCAAGCTTGCTGTCCATTCTTGGGGTATTCCAGCACCCCTTGGACCTCTAAAGCCATATTAGAGGAGTCTTATAATGATAATATACAAATATGTACGTGACACTATCCGACGTTCAAACCGTAGACCTACCAGGGGCGCTCCACAGTAAACTGTGATAACCCATGGTGTCCTGATTGCTATTAGTAGAAAAAGTAGCCATCAACTTATTTCTATAACAACAAACGTCTATAATAGATCCTTTCATTCTTTGCCTTCGTGAGAATGATAGAAACTATAGCCCTCACCGAATTGTTGGTTAGTGTATTACTTATTGCATTAATCATTGTACTAATTAACAAGTCGTATCCCTTGTCTACCTCGTTGTATAGTGGTGGGAACGCTACAGAGGTATCAGTGGTGAATTTTCCACCCCACAAGTTTCTATAGTTCGCGAATATGGGCCGCAGGAACTCGCGATGGGTTTTTGGCCCGTGGGGGTTTGTCTTATCCAAGGGTTCACGGACTGGCGGCTTATCGGCGCTTTTTGTTTTCTGTGTTCGGGGGGGGGGGGGGGGGGGGTTGACATGCCGTATCGTGCACTGGTAGCGTTTCTCTCACAAACCGTTTACTATCCACCATTGAATCTTTCCAAAAGAAGTTCTATCACCGAAAGCTAATGTGCCAGTGATAGAAACCATAGCCCTCACCGAATTGATGCTTAGTGTATTACTTATTGCATTAATTATTGTACTAATTAACAAGTCGTATCCCTTGTCTACCTTGTTGTATAGTGGTGGGGTACGCTACAGAGGTTTCAGTGATGCATTCTCCACCCAACAAGTTTCTATAATTCGCGAATATGGGCCGCAGGAACTAGCGATGGGTTTTCGGCCCGTGGGGGGTTGGTCTTATCCAACAGTTCGCGGTCTGGAGGCTCATCGGTGCTTTTTATATTCTATGTTCGGGGATTGATTTGCCGTCTCGTGCATTGGTAGCGCTTCTCCCACAAACTGTTTACTATCCACCATAGTATCTTTCCAGAAAGGTGTTCCGTCACTAAACCTAATGAGCCAACACAAACCTTGCTATCATGAATATTCTTGTCGTCAAAAGGGAATGGCAGGAAGATAGTCTTTTAGGCTTTGTCATTTCCTTGCAGCGCATTCATCTGCAACCTGTCTTATTGTTATCTTGTATATTTATATGCTGCAAAATAAAATCAATCAATCAAAACAAGTGTAAAGACATGGTGAATAGCGGAGGACCAGGAGCACATACTGCATTGCCTTGCACGACCCTTCAGCTGGCTGATTTCGGGGGCACGCAGGGCTTTGGAGAACCAGGGATGACGGACAAATTGTATGTATTTCAGCTCTCCTAGTGGCTATACAAAAGAAAAGAGCTGCCCGTTGTTGTTCCTTCGGAACGGGAACAACAGCAACAAGCTACATTTACCGAGCTGTGTAGATAGAACCTGAATGGCACAGCCCCGTGGAGGAGCTACGAACTTATCCAGAATGATCCCAGTTAGTGGTCTCTGTATAGACACCCTGTTCGCGGTGGGTGGGAACTTGACTTCAGGGTCATCCAACCTTACATCCAACTGGGCCTCGGCCACAGGATCCGTAAACTCCAGAACAATGGCCGTGTGTTGGCTTCTTATACCCCGAAGGGTGTTATTTATGTTCACGAAAGCAATGCCGGGTATGTGTTGGGTTAAATGGAGGTGCGATGATGAAGCTCTTTTGGGAGTTTGATCGTCTTACTCCTGGCAAGGGTACAACCACAATTATACAGATACTCATGGGTATACCATCCAACGACTTCATACCAGTGCTACATGGGCTTGACCTAAAATGGGGTCGGCGGCATAATGGCAAAGAACTTGTCACCATTATCCGTGGCAAAGATGTGTTGCTCTCGTAAAGTGGTGTCGAGTACAAGGTCACAGATGCTAGGTTTCCAACCGACACATTCAATACCCTATATCTTGGCCCAGCTAAACTCAAGCGCCCGTGGTTTACAAGACAGATACGGACGGACGGACGGACGGACGACGATTTAAAGGTATTAGAAGATGGTCTATAATACCAATAAGAATGGGCTTGTATCCAGAACTCAATACTAGCGACGCGAATACTTTTTGCATTCAGGAGATTAGTGATGTAAGAGCCCGTCTCATGAAGGAACGCGACCGCATGCGTTTTCTCGGCAAGAAATACCAGCGAGGGGTCAATATCGCAGATGGCATTGAAACATTTCTATCCGCGACCGGTGTAGGGACCGGCGTTGGTGGAATCGGGTTGTTGCCAAACATAGCCGCAATTCCTGTGGTTATAGCACTAGAGGCTGCAGCAGGGGCCTGTAGTTTGCAGGTGTTTTCCGGAAGTTTGTAAGCCGAAGGCTCACAAAGAAGACAAAAAAGCACAACACCATCGCCACCTTAGCGGAGGCCAAGCTTTCGGGTATCGCAAATCTGTATTCAAAGGCTGCATGTTGCCAATGGCCAGATATAGGAGGAATTCAGTCGTGTACTCGCGGAGGAAGAGAAATTCAACCAACTCCGGCTTGATATCCTCAAGGCATCTCGCCGAGAGAGCACACGTGGCACAAATAATGAGATGCTGCTGCTGATATGCCAAGAACTCGCTAGGCAGAGACAGGGACCCCCCTCCCCTGCTGTTGTTCCTGTTCCGAAGGAACAACGGAAACAAATGGAAGAACGGAAACGGCTGAGACCAGAGACACCGCACCCGCCGATCCGTAGTTGCTGTGCAACACTCATGGGCTTTTAGGATTACTTTACAGCATAGCTAGGCTGCCTTCCGTTCCGAAGAACAGACCAACTTCCGTCACCCCCCCCCCCCCCCCCCCCCCAAAAAAAAAGTTTTTTTTTTACACGCGTGGCGAATCACTGGAAAGTTTGTAGCTAACAAGCCCGACAACACCCAACCCAAGTAAGACGAAGGCGATTTCACGGTCCTTCTGCCCGGCTGATGGTGTGTAAAGGTCTTCTAGTTGCGGTTCTGGGCCAAGACTTTTTAAACTGTTCCCAGTTACCTGGGCATACTCGCGAATCGCAACATCGACATCCTGGAATGGGCGCAATGCATGGCCTTGGCGTCGTAGTTTTTCGTTGATCCAATCGAGGCGTTCTGTTCGCTTACGGGACCATGCTGCCAGGGGGGCCTGAAGCTTTTCTACAGCTTTGTCATGCCGCACACGTCCCGCACCAGCATCGTTATCCCGAAACTTGGAGAAGAGGTAGTTGCTGCCAGAGAAGGCCACAGCGTTAACAAGGGCGCCCCAGCTAGCATTGCAATCAAGGCCATATTGTTATTTCATAATATCTGCTGTAATGATTCCTTGTTTAATGAGCATGTCCTAGGTTGCCATCGACAGCCCCACGTCAAAGACTACCATCCCGACGTCATAGCCGGTGAAGTCAAGTTTAGGGGTGGCTCCGTTCATTGCCATCTTACCTAAGCGGGCATACCCTACTCCGAGGGCAGAGACCAAGGCGCTATGATAGGCAGCATTGACCAGCATCTTTCCATCGGTTGAAGACATTGTATATATGACCTTTAAATGCTTGTTCAGAGGTGCCACGAGGCGGTTGATCGGATTTGGGGGTTCCAAAGGCGGTGTTATTAGATTAGATTGGCAGCCAGCTTATTGTTGTTCCTGTTGTTCCCGCTCCGGAGGAACACCTGGAACTGAAACCATAATGCCAAGCTAGCCAACCCAACTGCCCCAGCAGTCCATGTGGACCAGTCATCTAATGAACTGCGTTCGTGATGCATTGAATTCGAGACCCCTTGGTGCTGTCCATGTTGTTCCTGTTCCTTGGAACATCCGTCGGAATGGGTCCACCAGCCGCTTGGGTTGCTACTGTGTTGTTTATGACCATTCTCTGGAGATTGACCTTCTCTTCTTGCAACCGGACCACGGCTTTTTGTTGTTTAGCATTCCGGGCAGCTGTTCCTGCCCGTCCGACGGTCACTTTTTAGGGTCTTTCTGTCGTTGTCCGAAGGAGCAACAGTAACTATCGGCAGGTTTGGCTCTATCATCGATCACATCGTCCTGATTTGTTAAAGGTCAGGTGTGTCCAAATCGACAGTGTTCAGCAGTGGTTAGCGGTGCTAAGTACATGCCATAGCGACGATATAGCTCACATGTGGTACTGCTAGCGCATGCCCAACAAATGGATCTTCCTCAAGATCAGCAACCAGCTTTAGTTGGTTCTCTGGGGGTATGGGAAGAAACATGCTGACCGCCCCTGCATAGAGTTGTAGTGTGGCGGCCCCCAGAGTTTTAGTCGTTGCTGCGCCGAGTCGTGTCTCATACCGGGCATAGAGTTAATCTTTTTCCTCGTCGTCCATGACGTCGACCTGGCCAAGTGTGAGAGTTTTCCCAAGACACTGCTTAGCCAGCCCACCGTATGCTAATGTAGCTGGCCTTTCACGTTTGGCCCCATCGACCTGTTTTTCCTTCGGATGTTCCAAAGGAAAAGGAACAACAGGATCCACTGCCGTCTTGCCTCCCTGTTGTTCCTTCAGAACAGCGCCACCTTGCTCTTCCAGCAGTTGGTCAATGATATCGTCACAATACATGGTCTGTATACATGTACACATACGCCGTTGAGTCTAATACAGAACATAACAATGTGCAGTGCCCTACACTCCAGCACACTTATATATAGTGCTTGGGTCACTAGAATAGATGCTTGGGTCACTAGAATAACTGCTTCCCACATAATATAGGTCCGTTATCATAACACTTTATAAATGGTTGGTTGGTCTGTTTTTAACACTATCCGGGCATGCTTGCTCTCCGCCAATGCCTGGCAAACTGCTACACGTTCCTCGCGGCTTCCAATCATATCCTTCTCTCGTAGACAGTCCTCCAAGCTGTCTCTGTCCTTACAGTGGGACAGGCAAGCCCAGCTGGTCTGCTCGTGGAGATCCTTTAAGACAGAGTTATACTTCAGAGTCAAAACCCAAACGCTCTGCTGCGCATGACAACCCGAGAATGCTAGTTCAGACAGCATGTCTTCATTTTGCGTCAAATCTTTCATAGCCGAGCAATCATCGATAATGTACAAGGTCGCCCCCACCCCCACCCCCTGGAATATCTGATAGAAGGCTCGTAGATGTGAGTTGAGGTGTTTACCAGGATTTGCTATGTACACATTGGGGTCATCCCAAATCCATGGACGGCCGTGGTATGTTTTGTTGTATTTCATCTCGGGACAGAGCACCACAACGTGCCAAAACACACCCCGATAAGGGCCTTTCAGAGGTCTACTGCGAAAACTGTCTTACCACAGCCTGTTTGGCCGCAAATAGTGGCTGTGTGGGCTCAGTTAGGAAAAGGCCATTGATAAAGTGTGTTGGTGAAACGTCCATCTTCAATGTTAAGCTGCGCACCCATGAGAACATACAAATATAAGTTCAACACAGCACTCGCCTCTGCAGTCTTTATGATCTGGATAGGGATACCTTCACTGTCGTTTTCTACACGCTGGCCACTGCCATGTACCTCGTCAGCAAGTCAAGCCATAGTGCATATTTGTTGGTCAAGAATTCCCCCAGTGTGACATGAGCAAGAGATAACTCCTTTGCGACCAGACCGGGATCTTTTTTGCTGCCAGGGGCAAGCTCTAAAGTGTCGTGTGGCTTCGTTCCATTGCTGGTAGGCACACAATTTCCGGAAGTACAGCTGGTTGGGCACCCCTTCGATGATAACCTCAACTTTGGTGATCTTGGGGTTATAAAAGACCTCGGGCTTCCTGGCGAAAGCTGCAACAGTCGTAGCAGGGACCTCGAACAGCAGCAGAATCCCTTTCATGCTCTGTGCGGCAACATTGAAGTTGATGTTCCACAGAAAGGCGCTCTTGTCCTTGGACGCGGTCGTACAGGATGGCGAGACGACCAGCATACTGACTGTGGACCATGCGAGCAAGTTCATATTGGGTGACCATTTCATATTCCAGGCCGATATTATTAATGGTGTAACTGGCATTGGCATCGCCTGTAGCCAGGACCACTCGACTGTAATCATTGGATGTCAATATATTTGAGCCGATCCACAAGCGCACTCTGGTAGAAAGGCATATGAGACTCGAGGAGTTCAAAATCCAGCGGGATACAGAACCGATTGCCATAGGCATCAGCGATAGCCTTGTCTACAACAACAATGTCAACCTTGTATTCTGCTTAGTAGCATTTCTTTTCGCGGAGGAATCAATGCCATGGTAGTGCGCCTTTTTTGCACTCGTAGGCCGCCTTCCAGAGATCAAGGTAGCAGTGGTACACTTCTGCATCGTAGACAGACATCACCTCATTCCACCTGATCTTGATTGCCATTTTCTTGACGATGGCACGGCCTAGATTCTGATCCGGTTAACCCTTTACCTAACACGAAAAGCAGACGACACTTCCAAATAAAATTCTTGAAGCACTAATTTTTTTTATTTTTTGCGTCAAAACAAAGCTCATCACCCCTCATTGGAACGAGCTAGCTGAGCTCGTTCCAATGAGGGGTCATAAGCTATGTTTTTGTGACAAAAAATTAAAAAGTAATAAAAACTGAATAGTGAATTTAGTGGATTTTGTGAATGGCGCTGGCCGGTTTTGGCCATTACATTGGGTAAAGTGTTAACATCTGTTGAGTTCAGAGTGACTGCAAAGGTTAGGAGCACTGTACCCGGAATAAGGTCGTTGGACCTGAGGTTTGCGAACCGGATATTCAGCTATTGGTTCAGGCCAATCGTACTAGGGTTGTGCGTGATCACAACCGACTGCCGAACTCCCTTTACCTTTTATGGGTTAGGCTTGCGTCCATATTGGTTTGAAGACATGTTGAATATAATGACCATATCTCGGATCAATCTTCAATACAATGGCAGACTTTGACCTCGACGAGTTTGAAAGACAGCAGGACGATGATTATGCAACAGAGTTGCAAGATGAAACTAGCTTTACCCGGGCCCCTTTGGAACAGGAACAAGAGATGGGCGTTAAAATACTTTCATTACAGCATCAGCTCTTGGGAGAGGCTGTCAATGGCTACTACCAGAATCTGTCTGAGAAAGGGATGGTGCCCTATCTATGTGACTATTTCAAGTTTGAGCTCGACATAAATGGGCAGCGGAGGCTGAAGGCCCATCCAAATATCGACATTGTTAGTCAATTGCGAACACCCCATGCTCTCTCAGCAATTGCTGGAAAGCATGGGGGTGGTGAGATCATCCGGAATGAGCAGGGGTTTACGGACTGGACTCGAGGGGTTAAGACGCTTTAGCCTACTTGGGATGGGTGGCTAACACTGTGTCAAAGTCCACTCGAAACGTGGTGGAAAGTCTTACCGAGGAGGAAGAAACTGCACTTAAAACCTTGCATGACCCTCCACTTGATACCATGGGATTGGAGTACAGCATCAGAGAACTCCGAGGACTCGACAGGGCAATGCAGACCACCCGAGGTAAGTTGACCAACAACCTGGCCAGACTGTCCGAGCTGGATAAGCACATCAGTTGGAAAAAAGAAAGCTCGATGAAGTTCAAGGTGATCAGTTTAGTTCGCGCCAGGAAGCAGAACGCCTGCGCAACTTGGAAGATGAAAGAGTTTCCCGCCGGAGGTGGCCACAACGGATAGAGAGGCTCTCCAATCTCAAATCAACCGGATCAGAGAGCGATCAATCGGATCCTCAATGAGGACGCGACAGTCGCCGAGCGCATTCGCATCCTCTACCGGGAACAGGGGATTATGATCGCATCTATCCTCACAACGATTGGGATGGCAATCTCAACCCTAGTACTTGCGCTGACCGGCGGGACCGGAAGTATCCCCGCTCCCGCTCCGCCACCAACTGATAAGGGTGGCATCAAAGAGTGGATGAAAAAGCACCTAAAGGCTCTTGGGCGCATCCTGGCCAAGCTGGCTGGGAAGGCGGCTGCCTGGAATTATAGGCTTCATTGTTTCGTGGCTGCTCAAGCTACTCACAGATACTGTGGGTCATGGTCCTTGCTGTCGGGGATCTGCTTATTATGACAGCTCGCCAATGGCTACATCAAAGAAACCAAAGCGCGAGTAAGCCAACTGTAACCCCACCCACAATAATGGCGGTTTTCTCGTCATCACGATGGCGTGCTGCCACAGCTCCTGATGCCGCAGACTCCGACATCAGAGGCACATCCGCTATGGGTCCCCACTTCCACAGTCGGCGCATCAATAGCTGTCAGGTCGGCCGGTGGCTTGACCAGTCCAATCTCCCCTGTAGACACGATGGGTGGGGTTGGCACAGTGTTTGTATTTAGTCCCAGGGTATGGGCAGTTGTGGCAATAACAATCTTGTTGTTGTACCCCATGAGGCTGTGTGAAAGGCCACCTAGTTCCTCGACCGAATACATAATCTGTTTTTGACTTGGCGTGAGACAACATGCCTTGATCACGTTTAATTCCACTCTCCAGGTCCAGTGAGCGAGCAATGGCATCTACCACACTGCTTTTGGATGTTAAACGCTGTACCCGTTCCGAGAATCGAACGGGTCGGAGCCTGGGCCGATTATTGCCCAGACGGATGTCCTAATGTACTCTTTCGACCCCTGCCATTGTAAACCTGTTTGCCTAGTCATCTATAAACGTAGTGAAATCTGCATGCTCTTATCTGATAAAGTTTGCATGAGTATGCCCATGCCCTGAGAGTTCGGTGAATGAATGAATGTAATCATATGGTTGTACATGTATCATCGACTCGGAGGGTGTAATGTCAGGGGATAGCTGTAGTATGCTATGACTTGGTATAAAGTGCCCAACCCGTCATTATAATACCCCTTTTCTCTCCAATCTGTATCAGGTGACACACCGAATTCGTTTGAGAGTCTTTCAAAAGCATGTCTGTCATGAGTTATTGTATCTAGACCATGCATGATCCTGGGATAAGGCAGCTTTCATTTCGGCTAAAATCCGCCGTGTCTGGTAGTAGAAATGAAATAGCCAGAAACCTCTAGCGAACAAGTCTGTGGTTTGGTTGGTTCAGGTGGTCAGTATCTGAGACCCTCCACCCTGTCGTCGCACACTATACAGCGAAGTTCACCTGGTTTTGCCAGAAGGACATGGGCGTGCTCCGCCATTGCTTGATGCCTGACCCAGAATTTATATTTGGGTGTTTATACTTTCAGAAGATATCCAAGTGATTGGTTTCAAAACTATTGCTCTAACAGACACTCACCACACTCTCTCACTGCTAGCAGTAAATACACAGAATAACACGCTTGTGAAGGGGTTAATTGATATGACACAAGCACCAGAGTGAAAGGATAAAACGAGAGGCTGCAGGCCTTGAGTTTTATCCTTCTGCGATGACACAAGTTCCATATCAACTAACCTTTACCCAACATGAAAAGCAGACGACACTTGCAAATAAAATTATTTAATGACTAATTTTTTTCATTTTTTGCCTCAAAAACATAGGTTATGATCCCTCATTGGAATGAGCTCAAGAGCTCGTTCCAAAGAAGGGGTCATAACCTATGTTTTTGAGACAAAAAATAATGAAAATTAATTGGTGATTTTTGTGAATAGCACTGGCTGGTTTTGGCCGTTACATTGGGTAAAGGGTTAACCCATTCACACGTTTGTCATTCTGAATTTATTACAATCATACCTTCACATTTATAAAAAACAATTATTAGAAGGACACTCAGCAATTCATTTGACAACGATCAACAAAAACAACACGTTTTATTGGCGACCAAATTTGCGAGGAGGGGAAGCTGTGTTACTTTATCGTCCCCTGAGTTCCAATGTATTCTATGTGCCTACTGGCGGCCTACTGGCACATAGAAGAAATTGGAACTCAAGGGACGATTTTCAGCTATCGTTACTGATTCAAATTGCAACTGTGTGGAACGATTTACAGAAAATTCCAGTGAAATTTTGCTTCTATTTAAAAATAGTCTGTCAACGATTTTCATTTTCCGCATGGTTTAGCATTGCTCTAGATGGGGATTACATAGAACAGGCATGTAATGAACTTAATATAATTTTTCTATTTCTCTTGCTAAGAACCGAAAAAGAATTACTGAAAAATAGGTTGCCTAAAGATATTAAGGTAACATTTTTTGAGGCTGCCTTGATTTCTTATTTGTGCAGGCCTGAATATCTACCAATAACATCTTCAAGTTATCATGCGGTCTGCGGTCAGGCAACACTTTGGAAATGATTAATGGTGGCATGCTATTTTCATCAGTGATTCTTGAGGCAAATGGGAGAAAATGATGATATTCAACACTTGTTACGATACATTAGCATATGATGTCAAGGGGTGGGTCAAAGAGAGCGGCTATGGAAAGTATCAAAGGTAATTTACAAAAAGTATAATAATATTCTTTATTTAATTTGAAAAACAACTGAACAATGTATCAACTTGTTATATACTGAAAAACGTGCAAACTGAAATACAATGAGTCAGAAATGTACTCATCGCTTGCCACAAGCAATCAATAACTCCAAAAAGGAAAAATTGTGAGTGAAGTGATGAGCATCCATTGATAATACATTATCACTCTCTACACAATTGTTTTAAAAAGAATGAATTAAGTAAACAACTTTAGTAATTTGCAAACATAATGAAATATTTTATAAGTTCAAAAAGGCTGAGCTTAAATTTCATGTTGAAAAGCCAAGTTTAGACATGCTTAAAATAGCGTATCACTAGGCCACAACCCTGTTACATTGAATCACTTGGGACGCTGTTGCCCTGTGATATGATGTCATAGGTTAATGGAATGATAACCATCTAGCAATCCAAGGTTATTAGTGTTCAGGTAGAATTATTGGCCGCCAAAAAATATTTTTATTTTACATGCCCCACGAATTATACACCTTTCAGCAAACATTTCAGGGACGTCAACATTTATCATTAAAAGCCAAGATACACAAGGATGTTCCTATTCTAAAATATTTCATGGCACTTATTTATTTATTTATTGGTGTTTAAGGTCACATTTTTGCACAATGGCCAATCATGATCACAACATGAGTATCAACACAAGACCATGGGAGAGCATTAATAAGCCATGCTGTCCATCTTAGAGAGGGTTTGCACCTCCCAAGCATTGGTGACTGGGTCCTATTTTACCAGTAAAACAGTAAAACTTAAAGGCACTTGAACAGTTCAAATATTTAATATATCTGGGAGTTTCCTGCATGAAAGACTGCACAATTCATCAAAAAAGTTTTTTTCAAGTCACCAGCTCTTTTTTCTAAATAAATATAAATAAAATGTATATAATATTTGCTGGATAAAAGTTGCAAATAATGAGATAGGACTCCCTAATTGGTAATTGTATATAATTCAGTCAGACAACAACCAACACAGCATATTCAATAATTTATTTTATTATCACAGGTGTATAGAAAAATAATTTCAACAAATATAAATAGACTTCAACTTGAAAATAAATTAGGAACTGTTGTCTCATTTGTGGAGGAAACACTGTTAACTAGCGCCTTTGTGCATTTTTTGTTAACAGTTAACATGTAGAAACACCCTGGAATATGATGAACCAATATTCAAGACCAAAGAAGTATGCACATGTGTGTGTGTATACACACACACATTTAGCCACCCTAACACACAAACAAACACACCTGGCCTAACACTCACAACATACGCATCCACATGCATACAATTAAAAACACTTCATGTCAACCATTATGGTATAATTTCAATGACATCTATGTAACATTACAATGGACACCTTTTTTTATTACTTTAACAAAACTCTTAACAGTGGATTTTTCTATCTGAAGATGCTCTTACAGAACTATGAAATCAATGAGTTTATTCATCTCCTAAATAGTACAAGATGAATCAATTTTAACCCTTTATCCAACAATCGGCAACATCCGCCCACATAATATGCAAATTCAGCAGCAGAAAAAATATTTTAAAAAAAATTTCAACAAAACCATATCGTGTGACCCCTCTTTGGAACGAGCTCATGAGCTCGTTCCAATGAGGGGTCACATGATATGGTTTTGTTGAAATTTTTTGAAAAATTAAAAAAAATGATATTTAAAATAATAAATTCTGATATCGTCTTCGTTGAGTAAAAGGTTAAGAGGTTTGGGATTTATGGAGATGTTTTGGGGGTACAAGTATCTCTGTTTAATTCTCTGATGTTAAAATATCAATACCTCAATCAGCTAATTTTTCCCTTTATGCGACTATCAATTTAACCCTTTACCCAACGCAGATGATATCAAAATTTATTATTTTAAATATCATTTTTTAAAATTTTTCAAAAAATTTCAACAAAACCATATCATGTGACCCCTTGTTGGAACAAGCTCGCCAAGCTCGTTCCAACGAGGGGTCACATGATATGGTTTTGTTGAAATTTTTTGAAAAATAATATTTTTTCAACTGCTGAATTTGCTTATTACGCGGGCGGATGCGGGCGATTTGTTGGGTAAAGGGTTAACCTTTTCAAACCTGTTGATGAAGAGTTTTCGAGCATGTCAAACAAGAGTTAATTGGTTAAATTCCAAGTTGCATTGTGGGAAAGGTTTGCAGCTTTAAATTTCGATTTTTCAACATCATCTTTCTACTAATAAAAATTCTTTGTCCCAGGTGATTTTGAAATTTAAAACCTCACGATTTCGAATCTTGACCCAAGCTCAAATATTATTCCATAAAGTTCAGAATGTCTTTTGTCAGCACAAATATTAGGGACAGTGATTCATATGAAAGCGTTTTTATACTTTTCTGTTTAATACTCTTGTTATTTCTGTTCTACTCTTTTAAACAGGGTTTTGATTTGTGACATTATAATAAGCCCTATTAATAAAATGGTCCATGTTCAACTTGGTCATTTAATAGACATCAACCAATCACCCAACACAACGGGATAAATCAATTCATCATTGCTGAATAATTTTTAAAATACAATTTATAATATTTCCCTACATTTGGTGCAGTATCCATCCATATAACATTCACTGTTATGGCAATTTTAACTGGTTGAGTGCCTGAAGCCCATATGTTGACTCCGTACAAGCACACGTACTGCAACGTAAGGGCTTCATATACTGTGGATGTGTTTCATATTATCTTTGAAGTGAAATTATTTTGTATGTATGGATGGGTGGGTCTTGTTACAATTTATGGAAGAGTGTAGACACTTTCCATAAATTGTAAAAAAGCAAAGGTATCTGAACAAATTTGGAAGACCAAAAATAATTTGGCATTCTAACAGTTAACCCTTTTCCCAACGCAGATGATATCAAAATTTATTATTTTAAAGCAACACCATTTTTATGCATTTGATGCAAGATCTTTAAATAGAGAGAAGTATGTCAACTAATGATTCATCCCAACCAATTTGTTATTCACACAAAAACAAATTATTTAGCTACTTTTCTCAGCTACAGATATGGGTAGCCTGACCCTCTCTACACTGATGCCGAAATATCAAAATTTCAATCAGCAAATATTACCCATAATGCAACTAAAAACTGAACAAATTAACTATTTATTTGTTTAATTATTGATGTTTAAGATCACATATTTATGCACAATGGCTAATCATGACCGTGACAGTTTTACGGGTGGAGGAAGCCGGAGTACCCGGAGAGAACCACCGAGCAACAACGAGCAGCTGCCAGCTCCCCAACATCGTAACTCCGCACGGCAGGGTTAGATTGGTTGAAGACATGCGTACCATCGACGTGCAGTACGCCTTAGTACACGGTGTCATCGTGCCCCCACATGGGCAATGGGGGTGAAGTGTCTTGACCCAAGGACACAACACGGTTGCCGGAGGTGGGATTCGAACCGAGGACCTCTCGGCTTGAAGCCTGCACCTCTACCTACTGAGCCACCGCGCCCCCAACAACAAATTAACTGGTAGAGTGCTAATATTTTTTTGGACAACCAAATTTGTTCACATGTCTTTGCTTTGTTACAATTTATGAGATAGTGCCTACAGGCACTCTCACATAAATTGTAACAAGGCAAATCTATACAGACTAAATTTCATTACAAAGATAATATGAAGCATATCCACTGAATATAAAGCCTTTACTTTATGTTACCTGTACTTCACGGTAAAGCCCAAATATGGGCTTCCAGCACTCTACCAGTTAAATGTTGTTTGACAGAGCTCAATGAGATCTGTCAAACAAGATTGAATTGTGTAAATTCCTAATTGAATCTTAAGAAAAATTCATCTCTTGAAATCTTTTAATGTTGACATCAGAATGCAAAGGGTAAGGACCTGACTAATCACTATACACTGTAGAACAAGTCTTGCAGGTTATGGCACCAAGAGCAATTTGAAAATCTGCCGAAGATATTTTCATTGTTAAACTTTAATGCAGAGACAAAAACTTGCTTTTTACCAGATAAATTAAGTAAACTCCTTGCTCCTCGATGATAAAATTATTGAATTTTTTTAGTAATTCAAGAATTTATTTTGCAAGTATCATCTGCTACCCACATTGTGTAAAGGTTAAGAATGACCATTTCCAGCTACTGATATGGTCTAATGATCACGCAAGTGAATAAGTATGTCAGCACGTAACTTGATTGCATTACTCTGTCTCATATAATTGATGTGTGTCAGTGTGACAATGTTTGCCTGTTTTGGAGAAAGTTTGTTCCTTTGTTAACCCACGTAATACAGTAGTTCAAAAGCAACGGTTAATTAATCAATTATCTTAATGATCGATCAAGACATTGATCATTAGTTAATCGGTTAATTGCTTCAGCTCTAACAATATAGGGATGTTTACTGTTCCATTGGGCTAAATGGTCTCAAGAGAACATACAAATTTATCAAAATAACACTAGTATCTCTGCATCAGGAGTTGTGAACAAATGAGGAGGCACAGTGGCTATAAACTATGAGTCACTTCAATGTCAAAGGAATCTTTAGTAGTCAGAACATTTTTATTCCTGGAGAAGCAAGGCCACTCCTCCCAACACCCACTTACTGGGTTTCTCCTTACTCTTCAAGTTGAATGTCCATACAAATGTTGGACCTCTCTGTTTGGTCTTGTAAACAGGACAATCATATACATTACGCAGATCTTGTCTGTCAACTGGAATAGCTTTGGTAAATATGACAGGCATTGCTGGGTTCAGCTCTTTCAAGCGAGCTTCAGCCATCATGCCAGTCTGCATATCCCATCTAGCACCTTCCATAAATAAGCCATGAATGTAAGCACCTTCACGAGGTGGCCCACCAAGGTCTTCACGACTCTTCTTTGTAACATCACACTGCAGAACCATTCTGTCAAGAGGCCATTCATTTTTACGAGCCATCTGCTGCATAATGGCAGTCAAAAATGACTGTGGATTAAACAGACCACCAAGCCAAACAGCAGCTGGCAACTGGAAGTCTGATGTCCATGTTTCCAATTCTTTTGCCCTTTGTAAAAGGTCAGCATACCACAAGCCGAGAGCATACAAGGATGGATATGCTCGCTTACCCCATGACTCTGGTACCTGGTCAAGGAACAGCGCATTACTGAGTAATTCCATATCGGCTGTTATTGTCAGTTCACCCTGAAAAATAATAAATGTTAAGTGAATAAACAAGACCCTCAAATGTAAAACATTTAGTGCTGGCTTGACTTTGAAAGACAATCTCTTAAACTTGAATATTTTTCATATCAGCATGCCATCAACATAAGTTTCTATCCAGAGTCCAACATAAAAGAACCCCCGTTTCTTACTCCTACTTGCATTGTTTATTTAAGTGTACATACTACATTACGGTAGCCGTGGATCGGTCATAATCCACATGTGGGCAGTTAAGTTCATGCATGTGTTTACCAGGTAACAAAAATAATCATTAGCAAACTTTAATTAATGAAGCACCCAGTTGTATACAGTGTTTCATTTATTAAATTTTTGATGATTATTCCTGTAATTAGTGTTTGGAGTCTAATATTATTGTCCTTGGAAATACTGCACATCCATGAAAAGTGACCAGTCCATGGCGGCTGTACTGTATCTGCTCTGAAAATTCAACCCTTTATGTAATGCAAGTCATGTCTGGCCAGTACTATTCCGAACATTCACCATTTAAATTTTAATACCTTTTCCAATTTTTGCCTCCAAATGACAGCCTGAGGTTCCTCACTGGAACAAGCTTGTTCCAATAAGAGGCAAAAATCTATGTTCTGGACACTGTTTTGGGAGCAAAAAAGAATGTTTTTCTCAGTTATTCACTTTTTTTTTTATCAAAGTGTCATCTTCTAGTCAAGTTGGGTAAGGCCACACAAAGTAGATCTTCTGTTTCTCAGGCCATTATTTGTAAAATTGCATGCGGGCAAGCGGTTTTTTATTTTATTTTTTATTTCAGTAATTACTTCTTTGCCATCAAAAGTTCATGTTCTTGGTTCAAGTTTTAGGCCTCATAATCTACAGAATAGCATGTGTGGTGGTGTATTTCAACCCTTGAGTGCAAGAAGGCTTTGCAATGCTAAAGCATTGCAAAGCCTTCTTGCACACAAGGGACAAATTCATCAATTATTTCAACTTGGGTAAAATATCAGACATAAACCATTTAATTTTGATTTTTTTAAAGTTTAAATTGGTTATAAAAAGAGAGCATGCGGCAGCCAAAAGGACCATGCGGGAGGGCCTGAGAAACAGATTTTTTATTTTTTTAGGCCTAAAGAGTTAATATTAAAAAGTTGATGATTGCTTCATGTCACATAAATACATTATAAAAATGAATAAGATATATCATGAACAAATTCTGCCCACTCAATTTCCTTATGGATTGGACAAACTCAGAGCAGATGGAATTGGGACTAACATGTGTATGTTATTTCTCTGCAAATAAGCTTCCAAGATGTCTTGAGTTTTATGTAATTTAGACTGACTAATATTTCAGCCTACATCATCAAGGGACACCATTGACGAAGGCATGCGTTGCAAGATATAGTTGGAATTTTTCATCAATCATGACTTGAGCCATCATCATCAAGCAAATCATGCTTGCTCCCCCACCTCCTCACCCAGTTGGACATCTTTGTGAAAGATCTACTGAAACTGATAGTTAAATAGCTGGAATTATGCTTGTAAACCTGACCACTTGATTTGGAGAAATCAATGATATTCTAACATATCTTGGGAGTTGGTGAACATTCTCTGTACAATGAAAATTGGAAAAGAAAAAGCTGGAAAAAATACCTTCTCAGTACATAGATAGTGATTTCATTAGACAACAATGTTTTAAATTAATGTAAGGGGTCATAACTATTGAAAAAAATTGGGGGCTGAAACATGGATACTTCCTTGCAGATCTACCCATCACAATGTAAAGGTAAGTCAAGTATGATCAATATCCACTGAGAACAGTGGGAGCTGAAATGGCAAGGTTTTAGATTCATCAAGGGTCAAAACTCTTAACTGGTAGAGAGCTAAATTATTTCTGGTCATTAAAATTTGTCTACATATCTTTGCCTTGTTACAATTTATGGGAGAGTGCCCCTAGGCACTCTCCCATAAATTGTAACAAGGCAAATCCTTACAGATAAAATATTTTCACTTCAAGGACAATATAAAGTACATCCACTGAATATGAAGTCTTTAAGATGGGTTACATGCACTTCAGAGAAAAGCCCAAGTATGGGCTTCCAGCACTCTACCTGCTGGAAGCCCATATTAGGGCTTTATTCTGAAGAGCAGGTACCACAACTTGAAGGCCTGTATTCAGTGCTTTTGCTTTGTATTATCTTTGAAGTGATATTAGTTAGTCTGTAAGAGTTTGCCTTAGGCACTCTCCCATAAATTGTAACAAGACGAAGACATGTGTACAACATTTTATGGCCAAAAATAATTTAGCACTCTACCATTTAAATAAATTCTTAACCCTTTACCCAAAGAATCGCCCGCATCTGCCCGCATAATATGCAAATTCAGCAGCTGATAAAATATTATTTTTCGAAAAATTTCAACAAAACCATATCAAGTGACCCCTCTTTGGAACGAGCTCATCGAGCTCATTCCAAAGAGGTGTCACATGATATGGTTTTGTTGAAATTTTTTGAAAAAATTTAAAAAATGATATTTAAAATAATAAATTTTGAAATCGTCTGCATTGGGTAAAGGGTTATACCATGATCCAGTTTCTTCATGATGATCAAACCATCATACGGCTTCTCATGTATATCAAGACCATGAGAACTGTTGGAGGAGCTGCATCGACACTGTTTCAGATTTATGTTTGAAGGGTCATAACTCCTTTTGACAGCAACCACAATTCTTCATACACATCTACCTATCCTACTGTTAATTAACCATGTTACATCAAAATACATTAAGAATATTGGATAAGATGAGATTTTCGACTAAATATCAAGGGCAATGACTCTTGAAGAAATTGGAAGATGCCGATTTGGTTTCTTATACACATCTACCCATCATACTGTTAACGTAAACCAGGTTTGATAAAAATTCATTGAAAACTGCAGGGGATGTGATGACAAGGTGTGGACAGACAGACACACAGATGGACATACTATTTCTTTACACTGCATACACGACATATGCACGGGGTTGGGACTGTGAGGGGGTGTAATACATTGTTCAGTACTCCCTTCCAAAGCATTTTCCACAGACAATGGATGTCAGAGGAAAACTTAAAATCATTCAGGGTAAGGTAAGTTACAAATGATTACCTTCAAACCAAGGTCCAATTCTTTCAAAGATCTTCTCATTTCATTGGTTAGAATATTCATTCTCTCACATTCCTGAAAGGCCACAACAACATATGGTGTTCGCTCTTCAGGTGGTACTTTAGCCATTATCTCAATCATGTTGAACTCATCAGGAAGTTTCTCTACAATCTCATCAAGAATACTTTTGATCTAAAAGATAAAAGTGATAAAAATGCTATTGTAAATAGATATTTAAACCATTTGAAAAAGGCCTACAAAAATTTAAAATCTGTTTCTCAGACCCTCCCGCATGGTTCTTTTGGCTGCCGCATGCTCTCTTTTTATAACCAATGTAAACTTAAAAAAAATAGGAATTAAATGATTTATAACTGATATTTTACCTAAGTTTAAAAAATTGATAAATTTGAAATAATTACTGAAGTAAAAAATAAAAGAAAAAACTGCTCGCCTACATGCAATTTTACAAATAATGGCCCAAGAAACAAGATTAATCTGTGTGGCCTAAACTATGCAATATTGTTTTTGATGGAAAAGGAAACCCTCAGCCTTTCTTCTGTTTCCATACTTCTCATAAACACACCCATACAAACACTTGCGAAAATGAGAGAAAAATATTTATTATATGCTAGCCTGTGAATTATTCCAAATTATCTCAAAAGATATTTCTCGATATCTATCGACACGATAGATAATGAGAAATATTCCTCAGTAGCATCCTAAATGATGTAACACTTTGGCACATGACATTGCCTTGAACGAATGATCAGCTAATCTTTGTTATTGTTTTGAAATGTACGCATTTGGGTTCTAATTGGGCAGAAAATTGTGCAATAAAATGTCTTGTAGCATACAATAAAAAATAAAATCTACTCTATTTTAGTCAGTGTTGGGACTTATCTCAAGAGTGTGGACATGAAAGTTTTATTTTTCACGAATGCTTGCGCACATGAAAAATAATACTTTCAGGTCCACACAATGAATTTTTTCAGTAGCTTCCTAAATGATGTGATGCTTCGGTACATTATGTAGCCTTGAAAGTTATCTTGAAGGAATGATCAGCAGCTTTTTGTTATTGTCTTGAAACTGTTTGCCGTCGAATTGGGCTGAATATTGCGCAGTAAAATGTCACATAGTATATAATAAAAAGAAAATCTATGCTGTTTTAGTGAATATCAAAAATATTCACTAAAGCAGCGTAGATATCCTCTATACATGTACATTAACTGGTAGAGAGCTAAATTATTTTTCAAAGATGATTTGAAGCATGACTATTTTTTTCAAAGATACCATGCTACCAGAAAGGAAATCTAAGTTTAGCTATATTTATCAATAAATATTTGTTTTGTTACAAACTATTGGAGAGTGCCTACTTGCACTCTCCAATAAATTGTAACAAAACTTTTGGGGATATTTTGTTTTTGCTTCTGCTGAGCAAACAACAAGCTAATGCACAGGATGTAAAGCCACAAAAGTGGCTTCCAGTACTTTTCAATAGAGCCATGATAGTGGCTTTTAACATTCAACCAGTTGAAAACACACACACCGAGGAAAATAAATAATCGACTGGTCCAGTATAAAATTAATTTTTTTCACCTTTACATTGCCAAATGTTTTCTTGAGTTTCTCATACAATCATGTCATGGTTGCTGTAGGAGAGTTCTCATTTGATCGCAGAAAACTCAATAGTCTGTCTAAAGGAAATCAATGACAAGAGGGCGATTTCTATTTATGGGTGGTTTTGTTAAGAAGAACAAGGATTATATCCCCACAAGGCAGGTGATAATTTTGTAGTGGGCAGGAAATATGAACCCCCTCCCCTCCAAAAAAAAAATAATCCCTCATTGAAATTGAACCCCCTTGCTGAATATTTTATATTGGCTTGCTGTGCATTCCAAAATAAGTGTGAAATCAAGGAACTTTTACAATTTTACCTTTTTTTTGGATTGATGTATATCTATTTGCACATGTTTTCAACAAAGCATGATTAAAATAACGTGTCTATTTATTATATTTGTTTTGTAAACATCCAGTTTTCTCTGCTCTGCAGAAAATAACCCAAATATTATGTGGATAGTATTTACTTTTCGAAAAAAGTGCATAAATATTACTGAATACAAATGTATTTCATATTTCTTTTAACTGGTCGAGTGCAATAAGTTCAAATGTGGACTTTTTCCTGAAGTGCTGGTACTGCAGCTTAACCCTTTACCTAATGAATCACTCGCATCCACCCGCGTAATTTGCAAATTGAGCAGTTGAAAAAAATTAATTTTTTAAAATATTTCAACAAAACCATATCATGTGACCCCTCATTGGAACGAACTCATCAAGCTTATTCCAATGAGGGGTCACATGATATGGTTTTGTTGAATTTTTAGCTCAACTTTGACAAAGTCAAATTTGAGCTATTGTCATGGCCCGTCATCCGTCGTCCGTCTGTCTGTCCGTCCGTCCGTCCGTCCGTCCATCTGTCCGTACGTCAACAAATAGGCTATGGCTCGGGCTAGAGGTCGTATTTATGAACCGATCTTTACGAAACTTCTTGTGTACCTTTGTTATGACCCTGGGATGGGAACGAGTGTTTTTAGGTGTGGTCCGAAATTCAAGATGGCTGCCAGCGGCCATTTTGTACCAATGATGCAAAAATCAGTTTTTTTGTACAGAACTTCTGTATGAAAGTTCTGATTTGAATAAAGTTTTGAATAAATGTTTACTACCATGGGATACATCACATATAACACAGGTTTTTTTCTCGTGCATAAATTATGCAAATTAGACTGACTTTGATTTATTTAGTGTTACTTTCAGAGCTGTAAGTGCCAAGCTGCTATGGCTCGGGCTAGAGGCCGTATTTATGAACCAATCTTTACGAATCTTCTTGGGTACCTTTGTTATGACCATGGGACGAGAACGAGTGTTTTTGGGTTCGGGTTGAAATTCAAGATGGCTGCCAGCCGCCATTTTGTACCGACGATGCAGAAATCTGTTTTTCTGTACAGAACTTCCGTATGAAAGCTATGATTTGAATAATTTTTTGTATGAATGTTTAGTACCATGGGATACATCACATATAATACGGGTTTTTTTCTCGTGCGTAAATTATGCAAATTAGACTAACTTTGATGTTTTTTGGTGTTACTTTCAGCACTGTAAGTGCAAATGCCAATACGGCTCGGGCTAGAGGCCGTATTTATGAACCGATCTTTACGAAACTCCTTGGGTACCTTTGTTATCACCGTGGGACAAGAACGAGTGTTTTTTGGGTCCGGTCCGAAATTCAAGATGGCCAATGGCAGCCATTTTGTACAAAATTTGGTGCAATCAGATTTTTGCACAGAACTTCCATATGAAAGCGCTGATTTGAATAATTTTTTGTGTGAATGTTTAGTACCATGGGATACATCACATATAATATGGGTTTTTTTCTCGTGCAGAAATTATGCAAATTAGGTGAACTATGATTTTTTCAGTGCTACTTACACACAGTAAGTACACATGTCAATATGGCTCGGGCTAGAGTCTGTATTTATGAACCGATCTTCACGAAACATCTTGGGTACCTTTGTTATCACCTTGGGACGAGAACGAGTGTTTCTGGGTGCGGTCCAAAATTCAAGATGGCTGCCAGTGGCCATTTTGTACCGAAATTAGGTCTAATCAGTTTTTTGTACACAACTTCTATACGGCTCAGGCTAGAGACCGTATTTATGAACCGATCTTTACGAAACTTCTTGGGTACCTTTGTTATCACCGTGGGATGAGAACGAGTGTTTTGGGGTGTGGTCCAAAATTCAAGATGGCCACCAGCAGCCATTTTGTACCAAAATTAGTGCAATCAGTCTTTTGTACAGAACTTCTGTATGAAAGTTCTGATTAGAATAAATTTTTGTCTGAATATTTAGTAACATGGAATACATCACATATAGTACAGGTTTTTTTCTCGTGCAGAAATTATGCAAATTAGATGAACTTTGATTTATTCAGTGCTACTTATACACTGTAAGTGCACATGTCAATATGGCTCGGGCAAGAGGCTGTATTTATGAACCAATCTTCACAAAACTTCTTGGGTACCTTTGTTATCACCTTGGGACGAGAACGAGTGTTTCTGGGTGCGGTCCAGAATTCAAGATGGCTGCCAGTGGCCATTTTGTACCGAAATTAGGTCCAATCAGTTTTTTGTCACAACTTCTACACAGCTCATATTTGTGAACTGATCTTCACGAAACTTCTTGGGTACCTTTGTTTTCACCTTGGGACAGGAATGAGTGTGTTTTGGGGTGCCTTTGTTATCACTGTGCTATGAGAACAAATATTTTGGGGTTCAGTCAAACCCACTCTGGGACTCAAAGATTTCTTTTCTAGTTTAGCATCTGACTGTCACCCACCTTTACAATACTTTGCCTATACATTTGTTACAGGCAACGGTCAGTATTTATGTACAGACCATTACAATACTTTATATGTACCTTTGTTATCAGGTCATTACCTAGATGTTTGTCATTGCTGTGTCACATACTATACATGTACATGTCTTTGTCTTGACAAGTTGAGCTACAGTGTCATTGACACTTTCATTTGGGAAAAATTAAAAAAAAATAGTACTTAAAATAATAAATTTTGATATTCTCTGTGTTGGCTGAAGGGTTAAAACCTTCTTGTTCTGTGGATGTGCTCCATATCTGTGAAGTGAAATCATTTAGCATCTATGGATTTGTCTTGTTGCAATTTATGTGAGAGTGCCTATATAGGAACTCTCCCATAAATTTAATCAGGCAAGAACATGTGAACAAATGTTTCCAACCAAAAGTATTTTAGCACTCTTCCAGTTAACAAACGTAAAAAATAAAAGCCTCCCCCCATAAGTGATTTGAAAAATTAATTGCTTGTATTTAGTCATTTAGCCTGCTCTGTCAAAATCAAGGTTTACTTTCAAATTCTTCAAAGGTCTATAAAAAAAATAACCTCATTTTGGGATTGCAACATATTTTCTATTTGCAGTCTCCAAAAAACTGTGAAGTTATTATCATGGATAGAAATTCATAAGTTAAGAAGATATGAAACGAATGAACTAAGAACAAGAACGCAATACTGGTTGCTCTTTTGAAGAAAGCCAAAAATACAAGTCCAAAGCACTGTACCAGGTCAATAGTTTCCAACAACTCCAATCAAAATACAGTATTACAAAATAAAGCAAGCCTTTGTATAAAGCCTGTAAATACGAGTCCACAGAACTCTACCGGGTCAATAGTTTCAACAACTCCAGTCAAAATACAGTATTACAAAATAAAACAAGCCTTTGTATAAAGCCTGTAAATACGAGTCCACAGAACTCTACCGGGTCAATAGTTTCCAACAACTCCAGTCAAAATACAGTATTACAAAATAAAACAAGCCTTTGTATAAAGCCTGTAAATACGAGTCCACTGAACTGTACCGGGTCAATAGTTTCCAACAACTCCAGTCAAAATACAGTATTACAAAATAAAACAAGCCTTTGTATAAAGCCTGTAAATACGAGTCCACTGAACTGTACCGGGTCAATAGTTTCCAACAACTCCAGTCAAAATTACAGTATTACAAAATAAAACAAGCCTTTGTACAAAGCCTGTAAATACGAGTCCACTGAACTGTACCTGGTCAATAGTTTCCAACAACTCCAGTCAAAATTACAGTATTACAAAATAAAACAAGCCTTTGTATAAAGCCTGTAAATACGAGTCCACTGAACTCTACCGGGTCAATAGTTTCCAACAACTCCAGTCAAAATACAGTATTACAAAATAAAACAAGCCTTTGTATAAAGCCTGTAAATACGAGTCCACTGAACTGTACCGGGTCAATAGTTTCCAACAACTCCAGTCAAAATTACAGTATTACAAAATAAAACAAGCCTTTGTATAAAGCCTGTAAATATGAGTCCACTGAACTGTACCGGGTCAATAGTTTCCAACACCTCCAGCCAAAATACAGTTTTACAAAATAAAACAAGCCTTTGTATAAAGCCTGTAAATACGAGTCCACTGAACTGTACCGGATCAATAGTTTCCAACAACTCCAGTCAAAATACAGTATTACAAAATAAAACAAGCCTTTGTATAAAGCCTATAAATACGAGTCCACTGAACTGTACCAGGTCAATAGTTTCCAACAACTCCAGTCAAAATACAGTATTACAAAATAAAACAAGCCTTTGTATAAAGCCTGTAAATACGAGTCCACAGAACTGTACCGGGTCAATAGTTTCCAACAACTCCAGTCAAAATACAGTATTACAAAATAAACCAAGCCTTTGTATAAAGCCTGTAAATACGAGTCCACTGAACTGTACCGGGTCAATAGTTTCCAACAACTCCAGTCAAAATACAGTATTACAACATAAAACAAGCCTTTGTATAAAGCCTGTAAATACGAGTCCACTGAACTGTACCGGGTCAATAGTTTCCAACAACTCCAGTCAAAATACAGTATTACAAAATAAAACAAGCTTTTGTATAAAGCCTGTAAATACGAGTCCACAGAACTCTACCGGGTCAATAGTTTCCAACAACTCCAGTCAAAATACAGTATTACAAAATAAACCAAGCCTTTATATAAAGCCTGTAAATACGAGTCAACAGAACTGTACCAGGTCAGCAGTTGTTCTTTCCAACAAAACCAGTCAAAAAACAGTATTGCCAAATAAACCAACCCTTTGATCACCATGGTAGGTGTACCTACCCTCTCTGCATACTGATGTCAAACCTCATTTACCCAGATTCAATCCTCCTCATCTTAACTCTTTACCCAACGAATCGCCCGCATCCGCCCGCGTAATATGCAAATTCAGCAGTTGAAAAAATATTTTTTTTCAAAAACTTTCAACAAAACCATATGATGTGACCCCTCCTTGGAATGAGCTCGTCGAGCTCGTTCCAATGAGGGGTCACATGATATGGTTTTTGTTGAAATTTTTTGAAAAAATTTAAAAAATGATATTTAAAATAATATATTTTGATATCGTCTGCGTTGGGTAAAGGGTTAAACTAAATTAGAAATAAAACTTATCTGATAGTGTTGGAGCTGTATTGTTTTTGTTTTTAGGGTCATTTTCTGCATCCACGGTTATACGATAACCACAACATAATTACTTTAGACATTTGTTTATGCTTATTCTTTTTCCGGTTCTAACATTTTCTTTTCTCTATCTAACTTGAAGACAAATTCAGTGAGATCTGTTTCCAATTAACCTTTTACCTAACATGGAAAGCAGACAACACTCGCAAAAAAAATTCTTGAATAACTAATTTTTTGTCTCAAACACATAGGTTATGACCCCTTGTTGGAACGAGCTCCATGAGCTCGTTCCAACGAGGGGTCACAGCCTATCTTTTTGAGACAAAAAATGAGAAAAATATGGAAATTTAATTGGCAGTTTTTGAGAATAGCGCTGGCCGGTTTTGGTCGTTACGTTGGGTAAAGGATTAATAACAAACAAGGTCTATTGATAATGAAATAAATGGAAGATATTTGACATACATATAAAGGCTATATTAGTCATAAAGCTACCATCTTGTTTATTATGGAGGCAATTGTATGTTCTCAAAAGCTTTCAGTTTGTTGTCATATCCACCAAAATTTCATTGCTATATGCAGTCGCTTTGAAAGTTTACTGGTGCTTTTAACCCTTTACCTAACATGAAAAGCAGACGACACTTGCAAACAAAATTCTTGAATAACTAATTTTTTTCATTTTTTGTCTCAAAAACATAGATTATGACCCCTGATTGGAATAAGCTTGACAAGCTCATTTCAAAGAGGGGTCATAACCTATGTTTTTGAGACAAAAAATGAAAATATAATGAAAATTAATTGGCGATTTTGGAGAATAGTGCTGGCCATTTTTTGTCGTTACATTGGGTAAAGGGTTAATACAGTAGAATCCTCTTAATTGGATATTCATTTTGCCAGTGAAAATTATTCAACTAAAAGGAGTATACAATTAACAGGGATTTGGTCAGTTTCCTGTGTTCTGGTGGTAAATTGAGCATTTATTCTATTATATCTTGTTTGACAGAGCTCATAGAGCTCTGTCAAACAAGATATAATAGAATAAATGCCTGTATTGGATGTAGTGAGGCCAAAAAGGTTGATAAATATGGGTAATTTGATTTGTGTCACAGTAATTTTTTCGACATATTATAAAAATTTATATACAATTAACAGGAGTTTACTCTACAACCCACATGTAATTAACAGATCAAATTTTTACTGAAGGTATGGTAAATGGTTTTGTGTTTGAAAATTATATTCAATTAACAGGGATATACAATTAAGTGATATCCAATTAAGTGGGCTCCACTGTACCACATCTGCAGCTAAGGCTACATCATGGCAAGAATACAGTAGAAAGTAAACATGTCAATTATGAAGTAAAACGATTGAATAAAAATATGAAATAATTACAACAGGATTATCAAAGACTGGAGTGGGATGACTACTTGACTACCAGTATAACAAGAGTAATCCAACAAATTAGACCCGCACAGCTCAGCCTTGTTGAATTCCCTTCACTTATGCTCATGAAGCATGCCACTTGTAAAAGATTTAACAAAAAAGAATAGAATTGAGACAAGGCCCAAAAATATATTTTTTTTGATATAAAATTAAGGGTTTCACTAATTAATGGGTTACAAAAAATAATAATTTCCAGAAATAATACCAACCTTCTCTTCTCTACTAACACCTGCTCCTGCACCGGCTCCAGCATCTCGTGGCTGCATTTCGAACACAGTCTTGAACAAGTTCTCTGATTTAGTTGTCAAGAACTCTATTTCTGCATTTGGATGCAGGCCATAAAGATATGGACTTTCAGGTGGCAAGCATTCATCAATATAATTGTGATAGCCCTTGTAATCTGAGTTGGGTGGAATAGGAAAACCAGGAGCTAGGTACAAGTCACCGTCCAGCTATAAACAAGAGAGAAACCTAGTTACATTTCATCCATTATCAAGATAGAATATAATAAGATGCTGAAATGTGTGAGCATATTTTAAACATTAAGTATTAAGCAGAACAGACTTCAGATCATTGCTTCCATTGGAGAAGTAACTGATGGGACATTTTGTCAACACCCTTCACCCTTAACCCTTTACCCAATGCAGACGATATCAAAATTTATTATTTTAAATATAATTTTTTAAACTTTTTCAAAAAATTACAACAAAACCATATCATGTGACCCCTCATTGGAACGAGCCCAATGAGCTCATTCCAATGAGGGGTCACATGATAAGGTTTTGTTGAAATATTTTGAAAGATTTAATTTTTTCAACTGCTCAATTTGCATATTACGCGGGCAGATGCGGCCGATTCATTAGGTAAAGGGTTAAGGGTCCAAGTCCAACTTTTTGTAGCAACAGAAAAGGTGTTACTACATACAGTTGTATGGTAAACTTGCAGATTACATTCCAAGTACCTTGGAAAGTTGTTTCTGGGCAAATCTTGGCTGCCTATAAAGGCAGCCAACACCTGCCTAGAAACAACTACAAAGACTGGACTGTCAGAAGTAAAATTAAACTAAAGGTACTGTGAGCAAGCTCACAAAGTGATACCCCCGCACTAGAAATGTATAAGTTAGATTATCTCCCCTTGGAAATGTCAGAACGGAATTATATTGCTTCATGAACATCTTCATATGGAGTTCTTCCATTGTGTAAAGTTTCATGAAAATTCTTCAAACGGTTTAGGAGTTGCGCTCACAAGGATGGACAGACTGACAGGTGGACGGACGGACGGACGACAGGGTGATTCCTATATACCCCCCCAAACTTTGTTTGCAGGGGATATAAAAAATCTCCAGCCTTTAAAACTTGAACTGAATAAATGTGTTGATAGAGTGTTTTATTGTTGATCTGAATTGATTACTTTAATTTTCAGTTTTCAAAACATCACATATCACTTTCACCAGTAAGTTCAATTTGTTTAATGAACTAAAAACAGGCCTTCAGATTACCCCAAATTCACGCAGTTCACAGGTGTGCCAAAAAAAGAAGGTGTGAAGATATCAAGGAAGATATTTAAATTTTCTGTGCCCCTTCTGCATTTGAGAATAACTTCCATCATAATAAGATGGCCACAGAAACACAAAGAGAGGCATAGCAATAAAACATAACAGGATAAGGCTGTTATTTCTGGTTTTAATGTGCTAAAATTAGGGCAAAACATTGTGCCCAAAATAAATTAATCTAAAGGCCTGCTAAAAATCAATATTTCATATCTTGTTTGGCCAGTTGAATTAGCTCTGTCCAATAAAAAGTCAATTCAATCCCTAATTATGAAACAGAACACTACTGTTGACGACTATTGAGATTAACCATTTATCCAATGTAATGGCAATAAGTGGTAGCACTATTCACAAAAATCACTATTCATAAGCTTTGTTTTGGAATAGAGAATATTGAAAATTCTCTTATTCAAGAAATTGTTAGGCAAGTGTTGTCTGTCATGTTAGATAAAGAGTTAATTTATAAGCAGAATGTAATTTATAAAAAAGAAATGATTTGTTCTATCCTAAAGATGTTGGAGACGTTTACAAAAAAAATTGCCTTATCAATACAGGTCTTGCAAGCTAGCAGAGGTTTCCAACAAGGCATCTGCTCTTGACAGGTTTACTACTAACTGTCATGGTATTTTGTACAGCATCTTTACAGATGTTAATATTGAAATAACCCAAAGTTCAAATTGGGTTTTTAATTGCTACAGTACTAGATTAATTTTGGTGACCAGAATTAACTGTTTTGCTACAATTTATTGGAGAGGCCAATTGGGCACTCTCCAATAAAGGGTTAAAAAACCAGAACTATCACCTTGAGGCAAATTAATACCTCCCACATTCACTTTATTCAGAAAGTGTTGGTGCTGGTGGGAGTGGGGGTTGGTGTTGGGGGAGATGGGGTAGGAGGTATTTAATGCATGAATTTGTGCATTTCATATACACTCAATAATAGATCTAACTTCAAGAGAAGGTAAGTGAGTTGTAAATTTGATAAACTGTTGCAATCTGAATATTAGAAGAATGTGCATGTGTAATATTGTGGTCCTCATAAAAAGTTTCATTAAAATATGTTCATAAATCTATACGTTGTGGACATGACAATTTCTTATAGCAATCGGTAATAAAGCGAAGTTTAAGAAGAGATAATTCACTTACCCCTTCAGGGCCTGGAGATTTTTATACAGTTTTGCTATACTTTGAAAGTCCACATCCTGTGGGTTTGTAGTCATTTCTCATCAAATCTTGGCTGCCTATAGGCAGCCAAGACTTGACTAAAAACAACTGTCAAGGCTGTTGAATGTAACTTGCAAGCTTAACCAATGACTGCATGTTGGGGCACCTGTTATGTTGTAGAACAAGGCGATTAAAGCCAGAATCAGGTCCTTAAGGGTCAGAATCAGGTCCTTAAGGGTTAAAAACTGCCATACATAATAAATCTGAGAACATGCACTTGTCTGTCTGTGAGTGATAATGCTGGAGAATTTTCATCACAACAGGTTACTCCATCTAGAAGTTGTGCATTGAAGAATTTCATATATAAATTAACAATAAATCAAAGAGCAAGAGGATGTAATTCAATTAAAAACTATGGCAACAAGAAAAGTATGCATGTTAATTCAATTAATAAAAACTATGGCAACAAGAAAAGTATGCATGTCAATGAGCTAGTGATCATGTATAAGAAGTTTCATTAAAATTGGTTCCTAAACATCGAAGGGATTTCATAACAGGAATTTGGTATTGAATCAATTTTTTGATAAGATGAGATAACCAGTTGATTAACTAGAGGTACTGTGAGCAAGCTCACAAAGTGATACCCCCGCGCCTGAAATGTATAAGTTAGATTATCTCCCCTTGGAAATGTCAGAACGGAATTATATTGCTTCATGCACATCTTCATATGGAGTTCTTCCATTGTGTAGTTTCATGAAAATTCTTCATACGGTTTAGGAGGAGTTGCACTTATAAGGATGGACAGATGAACAGACAGATGGACGGACAGGGCGATTCCTATATACCCCCCCAAACTTTGTTTGCGGGGGGTATAATCATTGTTGCAACTCTAACATTAGAGTATGCA
The DNA here is from genome assembly GCA_031216915.1 of Pictodentalium vernedei. Classification (NCBI taxonomy): domain Eukaryota; kingdom Metazoa; phylum Mollusca; class Scaphopoda; order Dentaliida; family Dentaliidae; genus Pictodentalium; species Pictodentalium vernedei. The sequence continues at coordinate 27,272,115 of CM062293.1, forward strand.
CACGTAAACTTGTCAATGATCATCAAAAACTTTTATAAAAATTGGTTCATAAACCTAGGAGCAGTGCACACAGGAACAAAACATAATGCAATGCAGACCTTCAATTTCAAGGCATGCAATTGTTCTGACACACCATCATGTGCCTGGTTTCCAAAACTAAAAACTGTGCTCCTCCAAAAGTTTGGATGTGCAGATGCAGGTTGGAGCTAGCAATAGGCAGTATTTTTGTTATACCCAGTATAATCAGTACAATTTTCAATACTGTCACCGATACCAACAAACTGAAACCTAGTCAGTATACCAAAAAGTTGGATTTTACCCCAGTATGCAAATTTCAACTTGCTTATCTTGATTTACTGGAAGTGATATTACTTCAATAAGTGTGGATTATTGTTGGTTTAAATTTGGTTCATTTCCCTGTTAGTACCCTGTCTGCTCTTGCAGACCATGGAATGTTACTTTATCACTTTTCTTTCCCAACTCTTTGAGTGGTTGTCTCACCTGTCACCACTATTATGAAAGTGACTGAATATTGTTTACCTCGAATTTGAAACAAGGCGAGGTGAGAAGACATGTGTATTACAGTATGCAAGCATAGTTGGTCACATTGGTCATTTCGACCAATGACATTCCTGCTTTTTAAAACTTAGAAATTTTCCTTGGGAAATGCCAAGGAATTCCATGTATTTTACACTTGTATTTCCAAGTGATTGGCTTTCTACACACGTTGGCGTCATGATAGCACCTAGCACCTGTTTTCAAATAAACAAAAGCAAGTCATTTGTGCTTCCTTTGCCAAGATAGATATGATACTTAACCAGTCCATCAACACAATCACTTGAGGCATGCAAACTTTAACACTTCTCCTGATTAAATGAGGTGTGTAATATAATGAAGACCCCTCCGAGTCTGTTTCATTGCAAAGTTGGGAATTACATCTGAAATGCAATTGAGAACAAAACATCCGCTAATTAAATGCCATTTTAGATGAAACTGTCAGCGGAAGTTTTGGTGTTTCATGCAAACGTTTTGGGTGAAGTTGCTAGCCGACGTTTTGGCCCTTTACACTGTTTGGCACATTGGTATAAAAAATAGAAGCATTATTTGAGCACCTATATTTTTCAAAATCAATGGGCTGGAAATGGGATGGGACAGACATTCAGGTGATTTCTAACTAGTTCCCACTTTTGAATGAGTGGAGGTATAATTAACCTCAAGGGACAAGATATCACTTTCTTCCAATTGAGAAAAAATATGTATCTTTGTCACTGAAACATTTTAACCCTTTACCCAACGCAGACGATATCAAAATTTATTATTTTAAATATCATTTTTAAAAATTTTTCAAAAAATTTCAACAAAACCATATCATGTGACCCCTCGTTGGAACGAGCTCGATGAGCTCGTTCCAACGAGGGGTCACATGATATGGTTTTGTTGAATTTTTTTGAAAAGTAATATTTTTTCAACTGCTGAATTTACATATTACGCGGGCGGATGTGGCCGATTCGTTGGTTAAAGGGTTAAAAGGCTAGATATTGGCTTCTAGCAATAAAGAGTCAAGGGGTAAAAAACTGTGAAATATATAATAAAGCTTCTTAACCCTATGCACAGTGATGTCAAAATACTGAAATTTTAAGCAGCAAGCTCTTCCCATTACACAACCAGGAATTTAACCAATTCAATCTTGTTTGACAGACCTCAATGAGCTCTGGCAACAATCTTGTTTGGCAGACCTCAATGAGCTCTGCTGGCAAACAAGACTGAATTGGGAAAATATCTAGTTACATTATGAGAAAACTTTGCAGCTTAGCCCTTTACCTAATGAATCAGCCACATCCACCCATTTAATTTTCAAATTTAGCAGTTGAAAAAAATATATTTAAAAAAAAATTTCAATGAAACTACATCATGTGACCCCTCCAATGATAAGTCACATGATATGGTTTGATTGGAATTTTTTTTAAAAGTATTTAAAAAAACAATAAGTAAAATAATAAAGCTTTGATATTCTGTGCATTGGGTTAAAGGGTTAAAATTTGTATATTTCATCATCAGTTGCCAGATGCACAGTTGACAGTATTATTTTTGCAAGATTTGCATTTTTCATTCAGTTGAGCAGCATTGCAAGGGTGGGGGATCTTTAACATAATCCACATGCAATTAACAGGTTAACTTAGAAATGAAGATACTGTTGGTGGCTTTGGATTTGACTGTTAACCCTTTATCCAACGTAACGGCTAAAATCGGCCAGCGCTGTTCTCAAAAATTGGCAATTAATTTTCATTATTGTTTCATTTTTCGTCTCAAAAACATACGTTATGACCCCTCATTGGAATGAGCTCGTTCCAATGAGGGGTCATAACCTATGTTTTTGAGTCAAAAAATGAAGAAAATTAGTTATTCAAAAATCTTTTTTGCAAGTGTCGTCTGCTTTTCATGTTTTGTAAAGGGTTAAATGTTCATAAGTTATTTTATTAACCAGTGCCTTATTATGCAGGGGTCAACTGTACTGAATACAAACATAAAACTTACCATATCAGGGTGCATGTATACTTCCAGGTACGTTTTACAAAGACGTCTATCCCAGTCATCAGTAATGTGGCCACCATACATAATTTCTCCAAACAGATATCTCAGATCTACCCATGGCACTTTTGGATTGGCTTCCAGATAGTTATATAAAACATTCACACTGATTGTTAGATCACCAGTATTGTATGGATAAACTCTGTTCCAACCCTGTGGTCCAAACTTACGTCTTTCACAGACAACTGCATGGAAATAACACAGTGAAAACAAAATACTCTTGAATTCTGTTTCTCTTGCACACATTTCCAATGTCTCCTACAATAAAACAGAATGATGTTGGTTTTGTTTGATTCAACATTTATATTTCATTCACTCAACAACCTTCAGAAAAAAATTTCATTGTGCTGACATTGGGTTGACATTGTGAAATGCATAAAAAGTGACAGGGTTGTGGTCCTATCAAAATTCTGCAATCCATTTTCCTCCCACACTATCATAGAATTTTACAAGACAAAAAAGAAATGTGAGGATATTGGATCACATATAATATTTTCTTCCATTTTTCTTGATTCAGGCTTGATTTATTTACTGGTATTTAAAGTCACATATTTCTGCATAATGGCTAATCATGATGGCAATAGAGAGATAAAGTCAAGTCCAGCCAATCATTTATAGCCATGTTGCCCATTTTGGAGGACTTTTAAATTTCAAAAAATAGTATTTAAAATAACAAGTGTTTGACCACCGAGGTGGTATTAGTCCCCTACGGCGCTTTTGTGACATAAGGTGTTTTTGTCACAGAAGACACTAGAGTATATAAGCATCTTGGATTTTGCAAAAAAAATATTGAGCGTGCATAATCCCCTCACAACCCTTTATCCATGTACCATATATGAAAGGCGTAGCTTGAACCATGTTGGAGGAAGGGGTGGTAACATAAAATAGAGAAAAAAGCTTAAAAAACACAACAAAAATGGCTGCCATTCTGCCATCTTGGATTTCAAAAGATAAATATTGACTGTGCATCATGCCCTCAGAACCATTTATCCATGTACCAAATATGAAAGGTGTAGCTTGAAGCATATTAGAGGGAGAGGTGGTAACAGACAGACAGACAGACAGACGTTAGATTTTTGGATTTTGAAAAAAAAATATTGAGCGTGCATAATCTCCTCACAACCCTTTATCCATGAACCATACATGAAAGGCGTAGCTTGAACCATGTTGGAGGGAGGGGTGGTAACATAAAATAGAAAAAAAAGCTTAAAAAACACAACAAAAATGGCTGCCATTCTGCCATCTTGGATTTTGAAAAATAAATATTGACTGTGCATCATCCCCTCGGAACCATATTGAGCGTGCATAATCCCCTCACAACCCTTTATCCATGTACCATGTATGAAAGGCGTAGCTTGAACCATGTTGGAGGGAGGGGTGGTGACATAAAATAGAGAAAAAAGCTTAAAAAACACAACAAAAATGGCTGCCATTCTGCCATCTTGGATTTTGAAAAATAAATATTGACTGTGCATCATCCCCTCAGAACCATTTATCCATGTACCAAATATGAAAGGTGTAGCTTGAAGCATATTAGAGGCAGAGGTGGTAACATAAAAACAGAGACAGACAGACAGACGGAGAGACAGATGTTAGATTTTGAAAAAAAAATATTGAGCGTGCATAATCCCCTCACAACCCCTTTATCCATGTACCATATATGAAAAGTGCAGCTTGAACCATGTTGGAGGGAGCAGTGGTAACATAAAATAGAGAAAAAAGCTTGAAAATGCAACAAAAATGGCCGCCGTCTTGGATTTTGAAGAAAAAATATTGAACGTGCATCATCCCCTCCCAACCTTCTATCCATGTGCCAAATATGCAAAGTGTAGCTTGAACCATGTTGGTGGGAGGGGTGGTAACATGAAAATAGAGAAAAAAAGCTTAAGAAATACAACAAAAATGGCCGCTATTCCACCATCTTGGATTTTGAAAAAAAAATTTTGAGCATGCATCATCCCCTCAGAACCATTTATCCATGTACCAAATATGAAAGGTGTAGCTTGAACCATGTTGGTGGGAGGGGTGGTAACATCAAAATAGAGAAAAAAAGCTTAAAAAACACAACAAAAATGGCCGCCATTCCGCCATCTTGGATTTTGAAAAAAAATTTTGACCATGCATCATCCCCTCAGAACCATTTATCCATGTACCAAATATGAAAGGTGTAGCTTGAACCATGTTGGTGGGAGGGGTGGTAACATCAAAATAGAGAAAAAAAGCTTAAAAAACACAACAAAAATGGCCGCCATTCCGCCATCTTGGATTTTGAAAAAAAATTTTGAGCATGCATCATCCCCTCAGAACCATTTATCCATGTACCAAATATGAAAGGTGTAGCTTAAAGCATGTTGGAGGGAGAGGTGGTAACATAAAAAACAGACAAACAGACAGACAGACAGATGGACGGTCGGACGGACGGATAGACAGATGGACAGATGGATGGACAGACGGATGGACAGACGGATGGACAGATGGACGGAGTGCAATCCGATAGTCCCCTTACAGTTCCCATTGGGGACTAATAAATTTTGAGATCGTCTGCATTGGGTAAAGGCAACCTGAAGATAGAAGATAGTTTTTCTACGCATTTTTGGAACATTAGAAATGTCAAATAACAAGAGGCCTGCATCGCAAAGTGCTGCTAATGACCCGATGCAAAACAATTTCTAAGTCAAGAGTGAAAAAGGGTCATAACTCTGGAAAAAATGGGTTGAAGAAACTCAAGCTACAAAGGGATCTATCCCCCATGATGCTCTATCACAACACGAAATATCATTCAAATCGGAGTGGCAGTGGCTGTGATACAAGGAAAAATGTTGGTACAAATAGATGGCCGGCCAAACAGAGGTCTCCACTAGATGCCCCTTCGGCTTTTCAAGTCATGGGCATAATAAACATGTTTGCCAATGTCAGTGCAAAGGTTCAACTGAACAATTTAGAATCCTGAAGCTTGTTTCATGAAGCTCTGGGAGCCCTTTTCAACAGTATTTTACAACATAGCACTTCTTTTCTAAAGTTAAAGGATCACTTGACACTTCATTTCTAAAGTTAAAGATCACCAGGCTATCATCACCACACTATACTTTATTTGACTAAGATTCAATAATTCTGGCAATAAAAAAATTGGTTGCCTTACTCCTTTTTAGGTGAACAACATGTAAACAAAACGACCATTCACCCAATTTGTATAGACCTGTACCGTTCTGGATTTCCCCACTGTGTTAGGCGAAATAATAAATAATATCTCAAACAAATCAGACATGTAGGATGTACAGTATGCACAAGGGATTATGTTACTTGACAAATTGACAGGTAGACATCTGCCCATATACTTACCATACTGACCCGAGAGTAAGCCCATAATAACAAGAGCACCGCCTAGCGGGGCAACATATGCCATCAAAATTAGAACATGCACAAGTTTCTCTGGGGTAAAGTTTGAAATTTTTGTTGACTCGACTATGTCTGCCCCTCTCCAATAATTGCCCATTCCCCTGCCCTGTCTGGGGTGAAGGGTAATTTACCTGTTTTCACATTTTAATATTAAGCGATCTCAAGTCTTCACAAAATAAAGAAATGGTAGCATCCATTTTATTCATAAGATAACATCTGAAGGGCTGCAAGGCTGCTGTAGAAGATTATCCTTGCCATTTACAATGGTAGCATCCATTCACTGACAGGTTAATCAACATGGGTGCAAAGTTTGAACAATAAAGCAAGTAAAATGTTGGAGTAGGTGACACAATAGTGTAATGTTTCAAGTACTAAAAGGGGGCATAACTCTGGAAATACAAAACAGAGTTACCTGCTCTTGTCACAGGCAATGGCAATTGGTAATCAACATGTGTGCAAAGTTTGAACAATATAGCATGCAAAATGTTGAAGGAGTAGGCGACACAATACTGTAATGTTTTAAGTACTAAAAGGGGGCATAACTGTGGAAGAACAGAATGGAGTTACCTGCACAACGGCAATTGGTGGTCAACATGTGTGCAAAGTTTGAACAATATAGCATGTAAAATGTTGAAGGAGAAGGCGACACAATACTGTAATGTTTTAAGTGCTAAAAGGGAGCATAACTCTGGAAATACAAAATGGAGTTACCAGTTCTTGTCACATGCACAACGCCAATTGATGATCAACATGTGTGCAAAGTTTGAACAAAAAAGCATGTAAAATGTTGAAGGAGTAAGCGACACAATACTGTAATGTTTTAAGTACTAAAAGGGGGCATAACTCTGGAAATACAAAACAGAGTTACCTGTTCTTGTCACATGCACAACAGCAATTGGTGATCAACATGTGTGCAAAGTTTGAACAATATAGCATGTAAAATGTTGAAGGAGAAGGCGACACAATACTGTAATGTTTTAAGTCCTAAAAGGGGCATAACTCTGGAAATACAAAATGGAGTTACCTGCACTTGTCACATGCACAACGGCAATTACTGATCAACATGTGTGCAAAGTTTGAACAATGTAGCATGTAAACCTTTGGAGTAGGCGACACAAAAATTGTTTATGGACGGACGGACAGACAGACAAATGCCATAACATAATACGTCCGGTATAAAAAGTAAGCCCATCTACCAACTTTTCAGACTTCAGTTTCAGATTGCCCTGACTTTGGAATGACAACATCGATGATAGCCATGCTGGTAAGTTGTGACGAGAAAGAACCCTTTACCAAAATCACATGATATCAAAATCTGTTATTTTGTTTTTTTAAATGCTTCAAAAAATTTCAACAAAATAAAATGTGGCCCATCACTGGAAGGCAGCCAATTCATTAGATGAAGGGTTAATGCATCTTTGTTATGGAATTGACAAAGCCACCTGGCTTTGTTTCACCTTTGTATCCAAATTTTCCTGTCGGTTTTACTTCTCGCTCGAAAATAAGCCCCCCCCCCTCCATATTTTTTACTTCTTTTTACTTCATGCACTCCTTCGCTTATTCTCGGGTCAGAACGATATGCACAAACAAGGTTAAAAAAAAACTGTGGTAATATTACATACCTGTTTAAAGTTGTCAAGAGCTTTGTGGAGATTAGCATGCATTCCAGTAGGTGGCTCATTCGTGATTTTGATGGAAGCCTCTAAGATACCTTGGGGAATAATGTGGGATTCTGGTGTTCCTGATGGTTCAGCACTTATGAACACACGGTAGGATTCATGACTTTCGTTAGTGAATTCTTCTAATTTCTTCTCCAATGTTGCTAACCATTTGGCTACCAAGTGGATATTCTGAAAACAAAATAAGTATACTCAATACTCAAGTATCTGGGTGTTGACTGCCTATTTTCTCTCTGAAACACCCACCCAAAAAGTATTTGCATCTCAAGTTTGGAAACCCCTAGATCAACTAGTATAGGAATTGAATATTGAATTGTTTTCTGGATGAATGTGTCACATGGACATGATAACCAAGCCAGGAAATAAGCAGACTGTCATCTGCAAAATGAGGTCCCCAGAGGGTGAATTTAGTGATGCTACCCTGCATAGCAGAGTAGCATCACTAAATTTACCCTCTGCAAACCCAAATCTCAATCAAGGTCTCAAACCTAAACATAAAGAGGGACCCAGAGGATAAATTCGCTCCCTTTATGGAATAGCATCACCAAATTCATCCTCTGGGGATCTCATTCTGCAATTGAGAGATTGCTCATTTTCAGGCTTGATGATAACCTGTTTTCTAAAATGTAGGTCAGTGTGATTTACCTACTATCTCTGCAACTCCTACTCCCCAAGTTATATATTAATTTCACGTTTGGTAACTCTTAGCAATGCAGAACAAGAATTATAAACCTGAAATGTTTTTGGAATGGATGTGACACATGGAGCTAGTTATTGAGACACCTGACAATAATTCAAAACAGAACCATCAGAAGAAAAAATAAATCAAGGTATAGCCCAATCTACAGTTCACAAATACTCAGTCTGCTGTATATGTCAAGATTGAAAAATGTGAGTATAAATTCTGAAACTTTGTAAAACAAGCCACAACTGAGAATTTAATACTTTTCCAGGCAAATTGGACAAAGAGGGTCAATATTCAACACAAAAATGGCATTCCAAATTTCTAAATTCATCATGTCTTACATTAACAACATAGCTTATAACTTTCATTGGGATTTGCTCATTCGGTTCATTTCACTGTGTGGCTATGAAAATTTGAAATTGTACGGAAAAATGCTGTGTAATATCTGTTAGGCCATAAATCGAATTATGCACATAAAAATTTACAGAAATCTATATTCAAGGGGAGATAAAGTGGTCAAAATAATCAGTGTCTCAAAATTTGGAAATTTGCATATTTCCACAAGCAAGTCGTTAGATAAAAGTTTCATCACAAATTTATTGTAAGTAAAGAGTAGCAATAAAAAGTTTCATATATAGGTCTGTACTAACTACAGAAGATTAACAATTTCAGAATATGCACATGTTCACTTGTTAGAAAATTTACAATGAAATTGATTCAAAAATGCAGAAAGTGTTGCACATTATTATTTATTTATTTATTGGTGATTAAGGTCACATATTTATGCACAATGGCTAAGCATGACCGTGACAGTTTTACGGGTGGAGGAAGCCGGAGTACCCGGAGAGAATCACCGAGCAACGGCGAGCAACTGTCAGCTCCCCAGCATACTAACTCCACACAAGCAGGGTTAGCATTCGTTGAAGACAAGTGCACCATCGACGTGCAGTATGCCTTAGTACACAACACCACCGTGCCCCCACGCGGGCAATGGAGATGAAGTGTCTTGCCCAAGGAAACAACACAGTTGCCGCAGGTGGGATTTGAACCGCGGACCTCTCGGCTTGCAGCCTGCACCTCTACCTACTGAGTCACCATGCTCCCAGTTGTTTTAACAGACTAGTTACACATACTAGTTTTGGGTGACGTGTCGGTCACATACAAACAGAACTATAGCAATAGAGCCATCAATTCATGAAAGCAAAGTTGTAACAAAATTTGTCTAATCGTGTGTTCAGCACCAGGAGGATTTCACCAAAACATTAAGTGAATAATTAAATTAATAACGCCTAAAAGTTAAAAATCTGTTTCTCAGACCCTTTCGCATGGTCCTTTTGGCTGCTACATGCTCTTTTATAACCAATGCAAACTTAAAAAATAAAAATTAAATGGTTTATGTCTGACATTTTACTGAAGCTAATAAAACCAATAAATTTGTCCCTTGAGTGCAAAAGCATTGCAAAGCCTTCTTCCACTCAAGGGACGAAATACACTACCACCCATGCTATTCTGTTGATTATGAGGCCTAAAACATGAAACAAAACCAAGAACATGAACTTTTGGTGGAAAAAGATAATTACAAAAATAAAAAAACGTTCGCCCGCATGCAATTTTACCAAAAAATGGCCTGAGAAACACAAGATCTACCTTGTGTGGCCTAAAATTTGAAAATAATTTATTCAATAGCAGATGATGCACTTTTTTCTAATAAATATGTTGATAAAGATTTTGTTTTACATAAGGTTAGTTTCCCACCAGGTTATCTGTTCTACACATGATGTTCTAAACTTGTCTGTTGAATTTACGCTTACCTGAAGAATAACCCAGTGACCTTCTTTTGCAGCCAGATCAAGTGCCTGTTCTGCAACAATTTCCTGACCTTGTCCTAATGATATGTTGTGGAAGTTGTGATTATCTTCACTGAAACCCAACTGCTTTCCCAATGCTTCTACATCTTTCAATGGATCTACACCTGGTGACAAAATAAAGAACACTGGTGTACCAGGACCAGATTCTTCATAGGATTTTGCAAACTCAACACTTCTTCCTTCAACATATTTTGTACCAAGTTTCTCTTCAATAAAATTGCTGCAAAGATAATAAATACATAATCATTATCTGTAACACTTCAATGAAAACATAATCACATTTAAATCCAGTGTATATAATTAAGTTTACCTGTCACAAATGACATGTCATTAAGTTGACTCTTCCACAAAGACAGACCAGAATTGTATAATGCAAGTTCTCCAGAGGGCAGCTTCATACAAATATTCTGCAGATGGTGCCATATTACACAAATAACCAAATTCAAAATACATCCTATTTAGTCTGGGACCGAGTTCATTTAAGATATGGAAGATTTTGATCCCAAAAGACATCCAAAGCAAAACTCAGAAATTTATTATCTTTGGTGTTTCTGTGAAATGACACATATGCATGGATACTGGTAACCTCCCAACATTTTACACATAACATTCAATAGAAATCAACTTAATAATGGGAAGTGGGCAATGACCCCCAGTGCATGCTTTTTAAACCCAGTCTCATCGAACAATCAGACACTAGACAGAAAATAACTCAGTAAGGCTGTGAGATGTGTAGCAAGCATTAATGGTAAAAAAGCACTGGAAATTAGAAGTAGTCAGTGGTTAGTGATTAACCACTGACTATTTTCTGATTTCCAGTGCCTATTTCTTCAGTCAGTTAAGATTATTATTATTATTTGAATCGAATATTATAATGGAACTGAATATCATTTTGCATACCAAATATTGGCAGGGGCCTAATTTGATCATCAAAAATTGAGTGAACATGTCCTTTGTTTTTGTACTGACAAAGGCAAATGCTCAACCCAGAATACAAGAGTAGGAGCATAGGACATTGAATAATTCTGTGATCTTTAGGATACAATAAACTAATCACATAATACAGAAAAATTAAAAACTCTGTGTGTTTGAAACAGCCTTTGTTTCAGATTTTCATACTGGAAAGCTATACATATATAGTAAAAGCTTACGTTTCGCACAAAATGCATGTGAAGTGGGATGCATCTTGAGGCAATTGTATCCAAGACTTCCAAATTAGTCACTGCATCTGACACCTGTGATCACAAGGAAATCTCTTCGGAGCCATCACTGTTAGACCAGCATTTCAAACGGTTTGCAATTTAAACAGTATACAATACAGTAAAACCTTACTTGATAGACCACCTGTTTTTAGAGGCCAGTGAAACGATGTGCTGAATAGCTGTTTTGGGTTCCAGGGTCCAGGGTATTAATATCATTATTATATTTAATATTACATAAAAAGAGATATTTATGATGAAAAGTCGTGCTTTCCAATCAAATTTCCAACAACAGCAGTCTGTATGATGGATAAGGAGCTATAACCGCAGCTAATATTTCAAATTTTCAAGTTCAAGGGCAATCATTCTTCTATAAATGAAAGGATCAGAATGAAATTAAAACTTGATGTGGAGGTATCAATCAGGCAGCTACATACAAACAAGAGTGACGCAAAGCTTGGCATATGCTCCCCCTTCCACCACCCCCCATTCATTATTTATTGGATGGAAACCAAATTCAATATGGCCACCATGTACAGAAAATCATTTCAGTATTTCCATCCATAGCTGAAAAAAGTGTGGAAAACCTGTTGAATTTCTAAGTTCAAGGGCAATAACTCTATAATAAACCAACTGCATAAAATGAAATTAAAACTTGATTTGTAACTAACCATCAGGAAGGTACATACAAAAACTCATTTCAATATTTCCATCAACAGCTGAAAAAAATCACGACATCGACGCCGTAGCTGCGACAGGTGGTGCAATCTGCAAGACCAAAAAATATTTGGAACAACATTTGCATCGGACAAAGGCTAGACATGAATGAGATACACTTGCATATCAAATATGAAGTCATTCCACCAGGTAGTTTGAAAGTTATTCTTTTACAAACTCGTTAGTCACAAAATTTTAAGTTCATCAAGGGCCATAACTCCAAGAAAAATATTTGGAACAACACATGCATTGAACAGTGGCTAGACATCAATAAGATACACTTACATGCCAAATATAAAGTCATTCCATCAAGTATTTCAAAAGTTATTGAGTTTTGAAACTCGTTGGTCACCTACAGACCGACCAACCGACAGATAGACCGACAAACAGACCGACCGACAGACCGACATTGCCACTTATAGAGCTGCCAGTCGCAGCTAAAAAAGTGCTACGATAGTGAAGAAGAGTGCGGAAAGTCTATTATAACTCAAATTTCTATGTTCACAGTCAATAACTCTGTAATTAACCACATGAGTAGAATGCAAATGAAACTTGATCTGTAAGTGTTCATCAGGAAGTTGCAGGAGATGTATTTCCTCAACAGTAAGATGCATATCAAATTTGGTTGCAATCAATTCACCCAAACTAAAGTTAAAATTTCGACAATACAAAAAACATGTTTCCTAAGTCAAAAAAAAGACCAAAATGCTAGTGAAAATAAAAGGAACATGTCCATTTTCAAATTAAACCTGCATTACCACCCAAGTAAGCCGTATACCAAATTTGGTTACAATCAATTCACCCAAACTCAAGTTAAAATTTGGACGCCAAGGTGTTTTGGACAGACGGATGTCTTGGCCCACCGATGGGACATCACGGATGGATGGACATCACTCATTACTATCGTCTCCCCAAATTTTTTTTTTCAGGAGACAATGAAGTTATAGCTTCCTACACAAAAGAAAACTAAAGTTACTGCATGGAAACCAAAAATCTATTTATAGTAACAGTGACCTTGACCTTTGACCTATTGACCCCAAATGCAATCCCAATGATTGAAATCTCAAATGCAAGCACAGAATGAAGTTATAGCTTCGTACACAAAAGAAAACTAAAGTTATTGCACGGAAACCAAAAATCTATTTATAGTAATGGTGACCTTGACCTTTGACCCCAAATGCAATCCCAATGATCGACATCTCAAATGCATCCACAATATGAAGTTATAGCTTCGTACAAAAAGAAAACTAAAGTTATAGCATAGAAACCAAAAAATTCTATTTATAGTAACCATGACCTTTGACCTGCAGATCCCAAGAGCAATCCCAATCACCATCCCATTTCAAGCAGCCTACCCATGGAGTAGGAGTACTGTGCGACCAATGGTACAAAAGTTATTGCCCAGAAATGAGCGTGATGGATGGATGAATGGACGGAAGGATTAATGGATAAATTATTATTAGATACCGCCTCTTTTTAAAGGGGACGGGGGGAGGAGGCATCAGACAAGATAACTCTCCTGGAATGCCCAGGAAAATCCTGAAATTTCAGTATCGTTCCCAGCCTCCAAATCAGTTTTGGACCAAAAATCCTGGAAAACAACAGTTGAATATTTCTTTCCTGTTGTAACTTATGTAAAATGTTCGGAGTCAAATCACAGACATTTCAAACTCTGGTAAAAACTCACGAAGCAGTAAAATATGGATTTAAGTTAAATTTATTTGAGAAGAGGGTATTCTACATGTATTTCAACTGTGTTCTTGTTTATTTGTTTTTTTCTTTGTAATCGGAGATTCGTGATCAATGTGTGAGTGTCGAAGTGAAAATAGGTGACTTACTTTCAAACAATTTAAAACTCCACCTTCAATGCAGTTTTTTGGTAAAATAAATAAAATATATTAAAAGGAATTAAATAATATATATTTATTTATGCATAGAATAGCTTTAATCCTCATCCCTTTTCCAAATCAAAACGTAAACAACACCTTGACCACAGCTATTTAACACAGTTTAAAAATAGGTAAAAGGCACATAGGATGCCAAAAAATTATCACTGCATATTTACACACAATGGACTTATTTTCTAACACTACATTTATTCCATTGTGCTGACTACAGAACTGTTAACTGTTGGCTGTCTGCACCCAGAAAATTTCGAAAAAAAAATGCTTCAATGATGAAAAGAAAAGTTTTGTGCAGGGCACAAGCATCCACACATGCAAGAAGGATTTTGATAGAGATACTTTCCTAGTACCAATCTTCTTGCAGTAACTGAACATTAGGACATCTTTTCCTGTTAACATTTCCAAACTTGGGAAATTATTAGCTTAGTAGACTTTGTAACAGCAAATCACAGGTGGTGGTGCTCTGTGGGTGGGTGGAGGGGGTCATGAAGATGATGACGGGGGGAGGCGGGGGGGTCAAATCAACAATTATTTCATGATTTTTTAACATAGCATAAATGCATCAGCCTAATTGACAACTAGATCTGGTGTTAATGGTGGTCCATGAGCTGAAAATTCACAAGTTTTTTCTTTTGGTTTGTCCCCACGTGAACTTTTCCATGAAATCCATCCCATTTCCCTGAGAATCACCCTCAGGTTCCCTGAAAATTTATTCTGAAGGCTAACATGTCTGGGGGGTATAATAACTCTTGTAATAAACCAACTGAGTGAAAAGGAATTCAAACTTGTGTAACTACCCATAGGAAGCTATATACAAATACTCATTTCTATATTTCCATCGACAGCTGAAAAAAGTGTGGAAAACCTGTTTTAACCCAAGTTCAAGGGCAATAATGCTGTAATAAACCAACTGAGCAGAATGGAAGTGAAACTTGATCTGTAAGTACCTACTAGGAAGGTGCATACAAAAAAATCATTTCAATAAGTTAATCGATAGCTGAAAAAAGTATGAAAAACATGGGACAGATTGGGACCCTGCTGTCTACCCACTGTAGACAGCAGGGTCCCAATTACCTTTGCGGTGGTATCTAGTAAAGGCTTGGTTGCAGGCAGCTGTACCTCACAAGAAGAAATCTCAGCCCCAGACATGAAATTGATAAGATGATAAAAGTTCTCCAGTCTTTCAATGGTCAAGTATGCCACTGTATAAGAACACTCACGTAACAGCGTATGTCATTCTGTCAGGTCTCAATGCTCTCATCATACATAGTTTCTGAAGAGCTGTTTTATTCTTCCACTCTTGTGGGAATTTCTCTTTCTCTGGACATTCACTCTCCACAAATTTCTTCCACCTCTTGGCGGAGCCTTCTATGTCTCTATCCAAGTTTCTGAATTCCTCCATATTTGCTAAAGACTGGAATTTGAAGGTATAATACATGTACTGACATTGAATTTTGCAATTTTTTAACTCTTTATCTAACATAGCGGCCAAAACCGGTCAGGAAATTGCCCAAAATAAGTCTAATACTGCCTAAAATATCTTACAAATATCTTGATAAAACCATACAGATATGGATAACCGGCTCGTTGATATCCATATTTGTATGGTTTTATTGAAAAATGGTGAGAATTTGTCGATAAATGTGAAATTTAATTTTTTTTTTTTTAAAAAACTGTGTTAGGTAAAGGGTTAAGAAACAAGAATCTAACTGCCAAATGAAGAATCCAAATTGTGAACCTAAGATCGGAAATGTCACAAATGAGAGAGATCAAATAAAATATTTTGACAATAATGAATCTTCAACTGTTTCAAAAAGATTCCATCTGCAAAATACACAAAGGACCAAAACTTGTAACTAAAAATGTACAAAGAATAATCCCCTAGTATCACTAGTCAGAACAACAGTTTACCCAGGCTTTTACATTGGTTGAATTAACCAAGCCAGCTGCTGATCAACATCAACCCAATTGAAGAACATTTCTGTAATATGGAGTGTCTGAAATGCCTTGGCTTCTCAGAGTTTTTTATTGAAGCCTCATAATATCTGTTGAACTTAGGGGCAGCCTCTGTGTGTTTTTGGGGAGGGGTGTGGCTAATTCCAACTCTGTTCACTTTATACTACTTCAGAAGAACAGATGCTCTGACATAATGCAGTCTCTTGGTAAGCTTAAAATTACATTGTAAGTACCTTCACAGTTGTTTCTGAGCATGTCTTGCTGTCTATGCAGGCAGACAAGACTTTCCTGGAAACAATTGTATAGCCACGGGAGATGCACTGTCATTGTGTAGCAAAAAAGGAATAAAGTCTGCAGGTCTATAAGGGTTAATCCTTTACCAGTGCACACTATATCAAAATTTATTATTTTAATTAGGAATTTATTTTTCAGTTGAAAAAATATTTTTAAAATTTTTTTTTTAAAAACCTATATCATATGACCGCTCATTGGAACAAGCCTGATAAGCTGGTTCTTATAAGGGGTCTCATATGATTTTGTTGAAATTTTTTGAAAAATATTTTTTCAACTGCCTAACCCTTTACCTAACTTAACGGCCAAAACCGGTCAGCACTCTTCAGAATTTTTTTGAATTTTTTTGTCTCAAAACCATAGCTTATGACCCTTCATTGGAACGAGCTTGTTGAGCTCGTTCCAATGAGGGGTCATAAGCTATTTTTGATGCAAAAAACTGAAAAAATAGTTATTCAAGGATTTTGTTTGCAAGTGTCGTCTGGCTTTCGTGTTAGGTAAAGGGTTAATTTGTCAATTATGTAGGTGAATACGGCCAATTCGTTAGGTAAAGGGTTGAATCACAACTTATGAAATTAGACAATAAGAGAACAGAAAACCGAAACTATCTGTAAGGTCCTCGAATTTTAGAATACTCATAAATTTGGAACATCAATTATCACTTGTGATTGGTGGAATTGCTGGTTTACCAAACTAAATAAACCATATCAACCTTTCAGGCAGTAGCAGTTTTACATTATGACAAGCTACGTTATTAGGATTTGCTGGATTCCTAGTCAAGTGGTGACCACCTACATATATATTATGCATCCAACACCTCACGATAAACCACAGCAAGAATACAGCGAATATAACACTGAATATAACCCATGTCAGAATCGAGATTTAAGGGTTAAAGTTGAGGAATATCAGAGTGACCCTGATTAACATTGACTTATTTGAGGAGTTCTTTATTGTGTCAATCAATATTGTTGCATGTATTTATTTATTGGTGTTTTTAAGGGCACATACTTATGCACAATGGCTAATCGTGACCGTGACAGTTTTACGGGTGGAGGAAGCCGGAGTACCCGGAGAGAACCACCGAGCAACGACGAGCAGCTGTCAGCTCACCAACATCGTAACTCTGAACTCTGCACCGCAGCAGAGGCAGGGTTAGATTGGTTGAAGACATGTGCACCATCGACGTGCAGTACGCCTCAGTACACAGCGTCATCGTGCCCCCATGTAGGCAATCGGGGTGAAGTGTCTTGCCCAAGGACACAACGCGGTTGCCGCAGGTGGGATTCGAACCGAGGACCTCTCGGCTTGCAGCCTGCATCTCTACCAACTGAGCCACCGCGCCCCCATATTGTTGCATGAGGAATCTTTTTGATAACAGAGAGATTTCCTGATGAGCAAACGTAAGTGGTTCAGTTCTAAAATAGACCATACAACTGAAACTGTGAAACTGTTTAATAAACCATTAGGAAGCTTACTTTTATTCCTCCCCATCCATTATTACTCAAGAAATCAACAGGTGATGTCACATTTGGTGTGGCTGGGAATCGCAACAAGAAATCCAGTTCTACAGGATTCACATCGTTCTTCATGACCAATATCTGGAAAAGATACCAAGTAGTTAGAATAAGAAAAAAAATCTATACAATTTTAAAAATGAATACAAAAAACTGATTTGAATGTGAATGAGGTATCAAGTGTCTACATCACTCGCCATGCATTTCACATCACTGTCAAGTTTTTTTGGACAGACATTATTAGGGTTCCAACACATATCTATGAAAGAATTTGCAAAAGCAAATCATGTGAAATATTCAAATTTCCACGACCATTCTTATCATTTTTGGGGTTAACCATTTACCTAACTAACGTAATGGGGAAAATCGTCCTTCAAATATTAATGTTTTCACAGCTGTACCTCCAAAACATACTTTTTAACCTTCACTTAAACTGGTTCGTCATGCTTTAGAATTCTAACCTGTGGTTTTTTTGGCAAAAAGTTAAAAAATTTATAGTAATTTATATATTTTTTATACTTACCAATGACCCAGACTTAGCTGGTGCTAACTCTTAAATATCTAGGGCCAAACAAATTTTGCCCCCCAATCCCCAAAATTTGCATCAAAAAAACGAAAATTACATGTCCAATATGGTCTTCCATACTTTTACTCCACTGCGCATGCACAGTGTCAAGGAGGTCTCGAAATTGGCGCAGTTATCATTCTTACAACCAGTGTCTGGTAAGCGTTATGTACTCAGTGGGGAGGTATGAGTTCCCAACTCATGGGAGGGCCATCCCCGTCTGGATCATTGGTAAGTATAAAAAATATATAAATTACTATAAATTTTTTAACATTTTTATACTGTACCAATGACCCTGACTTAGCTGAATAGAAAAAAGGCTGGAGGGCCTAGGACATAAAGGAAAATCCAATAGGCTCAACTACATATAGCAGAATTATCCCCTCGAGGAGAAAAGGAGAAATAGGCTTTACATGTATCTTTCTTATTTGCATCAAAAAGAAAGACACAACACCATTCTGTAATTGAGCACAATAACATCAATGATCTCTATTAACATCCAGTACAACCCATTATACTAATTATTTTTAAAGGAAAGCCAATAGATAAAGGAAGTCCAGAGAAATGAGACTCTTTATACTCATTAAAAGTGTCCGAGGATTGTATATTAACGCCCGTATGACACGTGATATATACAAATGCTTCACACTGAGCTACACTTTTAAAAATATTACATGGATGAGTTAACATTAGCTTTACACTTTAAAACCATCCTGGCACCAACTCAGAATTACTGACTCCAGAAGAGGTATTCCCTTGCTTTTCACTATAAAGCAGGTGACCTAAGGGAACACCATCCCCCCCCCCCTTCCCCTTGCCCTGGATCAAACACCTCAGAGCAAAGAGGGCAGCAGGACAGAGTCACTGCCGGAACAGAAAGCCTGCATAACTATAGTTGCAACTGTTTAGTGGACGACATTCTGAGCAACAGACAACGGACCTAAACAATGCAGATCTCCAGAAATGGACTCAATATTTCTAAGATAAAAATTTGTGAAAGTGGATGGCTGAGACCAATATGCAGCCTTCATTAGATCTGTAATAGCAACACTATTAGCGTAAGCCCAAGATGTAGATAGAGTTCTTACTTCATGAGCTGAAATCTTAAGCACAGACTGCTGAGTTGAAGATAATTTATCATAAGCAGTACGGATAGTTAATTGAATCCATCTAGCAATAGAATGGACCGAAATGTGGAGGAAGCTTCCGCGACATGTTCCACAACAGACACCTGAGTAGATATATCCACGGTCTCTGTGGAGACAGAGATGCTACCAACAGAATTTTGCACTGAGATTGTTTTATCTTGAGCAATATCTGCTGAATCAACGGCACTGGAGGATACGCATATCCTATCATTCAGTCCCCTGAGATCGATAGAGCGTCTAGTGCAAACGCTTGAGGATCCGGACATGGTGACACAAACGTCTTCAACTGATTGTTGAGATGCGTCGCAAATAAGTCTATCATTGGCCGCTCTCATTGGTAGCAAATCTGATTGAATACTCATTTGTTAAGAGTCCATTCTGACGGCAACAAGCGACCCCTCTGTGAAAGGGAGTCCGCTAATACGTTCAGACGACCCAGAATGTGACGAACCGATAGAACTTGATGTTCTAGAACAAACAGAAGGATTCTTTCTGTTAAATTGTCGGAAACTCAGGGACGATGTCCCTAAACCGATTAAAGAATTCTGTGTCCAGTGGCGCTATCAGTCTCTTATCCGGCAACGCAGCATTTTGGTCCGGAGGAACAATGTCAGTAAGATAATACCGGAAGAACTCTATGGCAATTTTATTTTCCGAAAGGGAAAAATCTATCTCCTCCATATCCCTTTCGCCATCCTGTCGGACCACTTGTAATTCTTGGTCGTCCATGCCTGAACCTGCAACGGAACGTACCGACCCAGCTTTCTCGGATAATTCCTGATCCGACAGAGTTTCTGTCGGTTGCTGGGATTCTGCGATAATTTGTGCTATCTGCGATAACACATCCGTAACGGAGGCCTGTGGAGCTGTGGTTTTACGGGATTTAGCCGCTGGAAGCTCCTTGGACGTTGACTCCTGCATGCTTCTTATATGCGAACGTCCAGAGTATGAAGGCCTCGTATCCTTGGCTACCGGATGGTGACCTGGTCGCCGTGGAATATGGATATCACTGGTCACGTAGCCAAGGTGTGGTCGTGTGTGCTGCCATGAGGATGAGGAAGTCAATAGAGCAGTCTCTCCGGACTGTCTATATAATGGAGCGTCCCGAGCGGTGGACGTATGCTCTGACTGAGAAACGATTTGTACAACAACATCTGGGCCCAGATGTTGTTGTACGAGAGAGGGACCTCTCTCGCTCGCAGCCCGGATGGACCTGAATGAGCTAGGAACCGGACTAATAGGCTTCCTCCGTACCATCCTCGTATCCGTCGTCACTGGGTGTGCACGTTGTATTTTTATAGTGCTCGCATCACCCAAATCTCCTTCCTGGACCGCAACGGACGAACCGGGCTGCTAAGCCATTCGATGAATGGTCGCTACACTGGGCGAGCTTGCAGATGCCAAAGCTGTCGATCCTACTTGGGACCTCTTAGGCAATTGACGTATCTGCATGAGCACTTTTGCCGCTAGCTCTTCATTTGACTGTGACGACGGAAGCACACTTTTCGAAGACATCACCCTCTTCTTGTTTCTCAATGAGGCCTGTGGAGCCGCGGTCTTATGTAATTAGCCGCTGGAAGCTCCAGGGACGTTCATTCCTGCATTTATGTAATATGCGAACGTCCCAACTGGAAAGGCCTCATGTCCTTGGCTAGCGGATGGAGTGACCTGGTTGACGTGGATTCCCTGGTCGGCGAAGCAGGAGCTCCAGGGACATTCGTTCCTGCATTTATATAATATGCGAACGTCCCCTGGAAATCTGTGGTCACATAGCCAAGGTGTGGTCGTGTGTGCTGATGTGAGGATGAGGAAGCCAATAGAACAGCCGCATCGGACTGTCTATGCGACGGAGCGTCCCGAGCAGGAGTGGACGTATGCTCCGACTAATGAACGAACATACAACAACATCGCGGCGCAGATGTTGTTGTAAGAGAGAGGGGGCCTGGACGAGCAAGCTACCAGACTGACAGGCTTCCTCCGTACTATCCTCGGATCCGTTGTTGCTGGATATGCACAATCAATGTTTATAGTGCTCGCATCACCCAAACTGCTTCCCTGGACCGCAACGGACAAACCCGGCTTTCGGGCCATTTGATGAATGGTCGCTACACCGGGCGGACAAGCGGACGATCAACGCCTTCGATCCTACTAGGGACCTCTTCGGCAATTGTCGTATTTCAATGAGCACTTAGCCACTAGCCCTAATACTGCAACGACGGAGACACACTTGTTGAAGACATCACGGAAACATCACCCTGTTCTTGTTCTTCTGAACAAGTGTTTGACCACCGAGGTGGTATTAGTCCCCTACGGCACTTTTGTGACATAAGGTGTTTTTGTCACAGAAGACACTAGAGTATATAAGCATCTTGGATTTTTAAAAAAAATATTGAGCATGCATAATCCCCTCACAACCCTTTATCCATGTACCATATATAAAAGGCGTAGCTTGAACCATGTTGGAGGGAGGGGTGGTAACATAAAATAGAGAAAAAAGCTTAAAAAAAACCAACAAAAATGGCCGCCATGCTGCCATCTTGGATTTTGAAGAAAAAATATTGAACGTGCATCATCCCCTCCCAACCCTCTATCCATGTGCCAAATATGCAAAGTGTAGCTTGAACCATGTTGGTGGGAGGGGTGGTAACATGAAAATAGAGAAAAAAAGCTTAAAAAACACAACAAAAATGGCCGCCATTCCGCCATCTTGGATTTAAAAAAAAAAATTTTGAGCGTGCATCATCCCCTCAGAACCATTTATCCATGTACCAAATATGAAAGGTGTAGCTTAAAGCATGTTGGTGGGAGGGGTGGTAACATCAAAATAGAGAAAAAAAAGCTTAAAAAACACAACAAAAATGGCTGCCATTCCGCCATCTTGGATTCTGGAAAAAAAATTTTGAGCGTGCATCATCCCCTCAGAACCATTTATCCATGTACCAAATATGAAAGGTGTAGCTTAAAGCATGTTGGAGGGAGAGGTGGTAACATAAAAAACAGACAGACAGATGGACAGACGGACAGACAGACGGACAGACAGACAGACAGACGGACGGAATGCAATCCTCTTGTCCCCTTGCAGTTCCCGTAGGGGACTAAAAAGAGACTGATAAACTAGAGTGACCCTGCAGAGAGAGGACCGGAATGGACCCCTCACTGCTAACAATATACCGTGACACACGTCTCCAACGTTGTCATTCCAATCAGCACACACTGAGCAAGAATCAGTGCGAGTACACTGACTAAAAGAAAACACAATGAACATGAGAATCAGAGGAAGATTTCCTCGCATTACAATTTGAATAATATTTTTTCATCATGAAAAAATATAAACAGTCATAGTACTCGCACTAACCCTTGAAACAAAGATACATAATATAATATAATCCATTATAACATTTCGAAAAAATAATTTAAAAAAAAAAAAAAAATTTTGAAAAATTTTCAGAAGAGCCCAAGTTCCCAATGGGAACAATGAGCCCAAATGGATACCAAAAAAGCCTAAGTGTGGACAAAATATTTTAAAACATTTTTAAAAATTAATGCAACACTTACGGACAATATTAATGTATCTGGCTATGAGCAGAGCTAATAGAAGACAAGTAATCACCATCAGGAGTTATCAACATAAGCAAAAGTGAACAGAAACCGGAGACACGACTCCAGACACTGAAACCATGGCCCAAAATCAGTAACCAATTTAAACACCATCTGATATAAAACAGAGGCTTCCAGAGAAGAAACTGCAGTACAACAGATGGTAGATGCAGAAAACAACGCCCAAACACCTAAGGGTGAGGACATAAACATGGGGAAAAAAAATTCCAAAACTGTGCCAAAAGCATGGGAGAATAGCAAGGGGGATATTAAGGAAAGGGAGAGAGGAAACACTGAACAAACAATGGTAAGTTCATAGCCAGAATGACAACATAAGGCTAATGCCTCGAAATTAGGGAACATGAAATAATTTCGTAAAAAAAAATTATAAGTTACAGCCCTGAACACATTCTGCCACTGTTTCTTCCTCTCATTCTTTATTTCATCCTTAGATCCACCATTTCTACAAAAGTATGTGTCTGGCATCATTAAAACTGAGATTTACAAGCACAAATATCAGTGACATGTTACTGATTTTAGGGCCAAACAAAGAATGATAATTGTGCCAATTTCGAGACCTCCTTGACACTGCGCATGCGCAGTGCAGTAAAAGTATGGAAGACCATATAGAACATGTAATTTTCGGTTTTTGATGCAAATTTTGGGGATTAGGGGGCAAAATTTGTGTTTGGCCCTAGATATTTAAGAGTTTGCACCAGCTGAGTCTGGGTCATTGGTACAGTATAAAAATATGAAATTTTTAGTTTGTAAAAATAGTGTTCACAAGACCTGCTACCAATGTAAGATCAAGGTTTAAACAGTGATATACCATGAACAGTCAGTTGTTCAGTATAGTATGGTATGGTATGGTACATCTGTAGATTAATCAATAATCAAAAAATTCTGCACCTTTGTTTTCTGTGCTTTCAATTCTAAAACGAATATCAATTCTTAGAAAGCCTTCCCTGAGAGCCTTCCAAGAAATGATGTAAAGAATTTAAGTAAACTATAAAGGAAATATGTAATGGCCATTTTCTTAAGATTTATCCAGAATTTATTCCCATGAATGTGGGAACCCTGTTTTGATAACCTCATACACTCTGATGTTGAAATATATACATTTCATACACCAAATCTTGCCCATAATGAAACTAGGAATATAGCCAATTTAATTTTGTTTGACAGAGCTCAATCAATGAATTGGTTAAATTCCTTGTGGCATTATAGAAAATATTTGCGGCTTCATATTTTGACATCAGTGTACAGAAGGATAAACCCATACCCAACATACAAGATATCAAAATTTATTATTTTAAATTTTTTTTTGATCCAAATTTTTCAAAAGAATTTGACACAACCATATCATATGGTCCCTCAATGAGGGGACACATGATACGATGTTGTTGAAATGTTTTGAAAAATCTTTTTTTTTTCAACTATTCAATTTGTATATTATGTGTGGCTGATTCGCCAGGTGATGGGTTAAAATTTTTTATTAGTGCAGGTTTGGTTTGAGAGCCAAAATTTATCCTTTCAGCCAGCATTCAAGAATTTCAGGACCTTTAAAAACACAGAAGAGAACCACTCCCCTCCCCCCCCCCCCCCCCCCCATAAAAAAGGCACTTTGAAGGATTTTAAACTCTTGCATAAACCTATAAATTTAAAGTGGCATAAATACCTGCAAAGTCATCTGTGTTGTAAAGATGATCTTGTCTCTTTCAAAGAGACCTCTAGTGGTGTATACATAAACTGAATAGGTGATGCAATCAATCAGGTTAAGTACTCTCTGTTTTACCTCTTCTGCTGGTTCAGATCTGTCTATGGCTTTCTCAAACACAACAGTAAATGCCTGAAAAGGGTGAATAGTACAATTACTTTGAGGCAAGGAAAAGAGAGGAATAATTGAAAATAAATAGTATTGGCTCAGAGAAAGTTTTTCACCCAAATAATCAGGCCTTCAGATTTTAAAAACATAGGCGTGTGGTAAGTCACATCTCTAAATTGATCTGGCATGTCTGAATATTGCAAAAGGAACTCATTTTTAAATGGTTCAGTGCAGATCAACTGGGAAAAAAAAGTTTTTAAAAAAATGTGAGAAAGAAGGAAGACGTGCTTGTTTTTTTTTTCATGATTAATGAAATGTTACTCTATAATTTAATGTTCACTTTTGTGATCATGACACTGTAATATGACATCAGAGCTGGGCTGTTTTGTGTTTCCAGTTCGGTTCTACTTTTGTGGCAAACCAGAAAACCAAATGGTAAGACCCAGCAAAAATTGGCCAAATGTTTTTTCTGTGTTAATTGTTTTAACTAAACACTCAATTAATACGACTCCAAAACAGTATTGAACAGACATGAACAGGAAAAACCGGAAACTAACCAACAACAGGCAAAACCAAGGCCCAAAGTCAGTAACCGATCAACAACCATCTGAAGCAAAGCTATATCTTCATAGGAAGAAAAAACAATACATCTGGTAGAAGATGCAAGAATATTTAAATTTTATAGTAAATTTGCTTTCTTATTATATCTACTGCAATTGTTTACAACAGGCTTGCACTACAGTGGAAGACCCTAACTCTGAAAAATACTCTCTATTTTCTTCTTTCCCAAGTGATTTGGGAAAGAAAAGGGGTGCAAAAGCACCCTGAAAAAATTAACCCAAACTGGGTCGAGTGTGACCGGCGCACACCCAGTAGGGGACACTCTTCTCCTTGTACTAAATCACGGCTTCCGGAACCAATGTGCAGACATATAACCAACATGTCATTCTATTGAATCCGACAACATTGGAGTTATGTGATTTGTGGGGAGGAAAGATTCTTACCCGAAAAGAAGGCGGGTGTGTCTCCACGTAAACAATTGCAGAAGGTATAATAAGAAAGCAAATTTACTATAAAATTTAAATTTCTTATCAACCAACCTTACAATTGTTTACAACAGACTGAATAGACAACAGGAAAAGGGAATCACATAACCATCCCCCTCATAACCCTACTGCGCCTGAACCGTGGACAGAAGAAGAGTTCCCTAGGCCAATAAAACCATAGCATCACAACCATTAGTAAATGACAATGGGAGATGAGGCGCATGGCCCTGTGTGACACACAGACAGAACGGACAATATCAAGAACAGGGCTGGAACTGACCTTGCAAGAACCCTAATGGCTAGGGTTGACGACAGCCAGAGCAGAAGAAAAGAGGGCCTAAAGAAAAAAGGTCCTCAGACTGCTCCTGCAACTAACGCAGATAGGTGGAGAAAGTAGAAGCATTTCTCCAGGAGGCTGCCTGCATAACATCCGACAACTGACGCAGTTAGCATTAGCCAAAGAGGTAGACAATGCACGCACCTCGTGGGCAGAAAAACAATTGGTAATACAATCATCAGTCGCAAAGAGAAATCCATCTAGAAATTGATTGAGGAGAGATCTTCTGTTGACCAGGGATAAGAGACAGAAACATATCTTTTCCTGTCTTTCCTAATGAACTGTGTCTGGTTGAGGTAAATGCAAATTGAACGAACAGAACACAGCAAAAGGTGATTACCCTCAGCAGAAGGAAGAGCCCTGATACAGACTGGAGGCTGAGTAGTTTCTAGGATCTGATTCTTGGCCAGAAATGAGCAATCAGTGGTAAAGTAACACTGTTGGCAGAGCTCCTGAAAAAGGCCAGAGCAACAGAGAGGGCATGAAGCTCACTAACGAACAAAAGACCAAAACGGCACAGCACGCGACAATCATGTGCAAAATCGGTATAGAGATTCATCACGAAAAATACTGTGAATAATTGAGAGAATATATAAAAATACAGCCTTGATTGTCAGGATGGTGAAGAAACAGCTGTGGATCCACAATTCAGAACAGGAAACATAGTTAACATCGAGTCAAAAGGTATCACTGTTAAGAGCTAAACGATCCGATCGTGCAAGATGGCAGAAAAAAAAATAGAATGACATGTTGGTTATACGTATGTGCTCTGGTTCCGGAAGCCGTGGATTAGTACAAGGAGAAGAGTGTCCCCTTCTGGGTGTGCGCCAGTCGAACTCGACCCAGTTTGGGCTTATTTTTTGCACCACTTTTCTTTCCCAAATCGTTTGGTAAAGAGAGTATTTTTCCAAGTTTGTTGTGAACATTGTAAGGTAGGTTGATAAGAAACAAAATGTCCTGAACAGTAACGAACAGGACATAAACACAGGGGATAAATGGAAAACCTATTCTGTAAAACAATTTAAACTCCAAAGAATTTTAATAAAAAATTCTCAATAAAAAAGCTGAAAGCGCTTGGAAGTATAACAGGAGAGGGAAGGGAAGTAATACTAACAAATCAACAATGGAGTCATATTATAATGATAACGTTCAGAAGCATATTCCGAAATTGGGGAACATGAATAATTTTACATAAAAATTATAAAGTTACAGCCCTGAACATACAAAACAACCATTATTCACTTCCAACATCCTGCTCCACTGTTGATTCCATGAAAACCATCATTGATTTGTGTCTGGCATCTTCAAAAATGAGAATTTATTGCACAGATGTCAGTTCAAATGTTTACTGACTTGGGCCAAACAAAATGAAAGTGTCAATGACACTGTAGCTCAACCTGTGTAAGACATGTACATGTATAGTATGTGACACAGCAATGACACACATCTAGGTAATGACCTGATAACAAAGGTACATATAAAGTATTGTAACGGTCTGTACCTAAATACTGACCGTAGCTTGTTATAGGTAAAGTATTGTAAAGGTGGGCGACAGTTAGATGCTAAACTAGAAAAGAAATCTTCATGGGGGTTAATGTTACAATGGGGATCCTTGAATGGCGCACCATAAGCCAAATGTTAGCAATTGTTTTGGCCCGTTTGATTCAAACCCTTCTAAGGTTGACTCATACTAATTAATAAATATTTGTCCAGTCCTTCTTGAAATATAGGGATTTGAATTTTTTACCTTTAGCTCATAGGGTTCCCACGGGTGAGGTTTTATTTTTCTCCTTGTCAATAGAAAATCGGGTTGTGCTAATAATGTTTACCCTCCCCAGACAACAACAAATATTAACACAGGAACTTGGCTTCAACACATTTGAATATACACATCCTAGGGATGCTGAATTCAAGAAACATTATTTTGCCTGGTGTTATTGGAAAAGATTTTTAATTATTTCCCTTTTGAGTCCCAGAGTGGGTTTGACTGAACCCAAAAATATTTGTTCTCATAGCACAGTGATAACAAAGGCAACCAATAAATTTATAGCAAACATTACTGACATAAAAAATCTTCTTAACAGGTTTTGTACAAAAAATGTAATACACATAATTCCTGTAAATATGACTGCCAACAGGCATTTTGAATTTTTGGCCGAGCCCCAAAGCACTCATAACCATCCCATGATGATAACAAACGTAGTCCTAGAAGTTCTGTACAAAAAACTGATTGCACCTAATTTCAGTATAAAATGGCCGTCGGCAGCCATCTTGAATTTTGGACCAAAACCCCAAAACACTTGAAACACCTAGCCCGAGACGTACTGACATGTGTACTTACTCTGTGTAAGTAGCACTGAATAAATCAAAGTCCATCTAATTTGCATAATTTCTGCACGAGAAAAAAGGAGTATTATATGTGATGCATTCCATGTTACTAAACATTCATACAAAAATTTATTAAAATCAGAACTTTCATACAGAAGTTCTGTACAAAAAACTGATTGCACTAATATTGGTACAAAATGGCTGCTGGTGGCCATCTTGAATTTTGGACCGCAACCAAAAACACTTGTTCTCGCCCCATGGTGATAACAAAGGTACCCAAGAAGTTTCATAAAGATCGGTTCATAAATATGGCCTCTAGCCCGAGCTGTATAGAAGTTGTGTACAAAAAACTGATTGTACCTAATTTCGGTACAAAATGGCAGCTGGCAACCATCTTGAATTTTGGACCGCACCCAGAAACACTCGTTCTCATCCCAAGGTGATAACAAAGGTACCCAAGAAGTTTTGTAAAGATCGGTTCATATATACGGCCTCTAGCCCGAGCCATATTGAATTGTTGATGGACGGCGGGCCATGGCATAACCTCAAATTTGACTTACGTCAAAGTTGAGCTAAAAATGATGCTGGGCACCAATTACGGTCCCTTCCTGAGTACTGCGCATGCACAAGTACTAAAAGTATGCAGGGCCAGATAGGACTTTTAATTTTCAGTATTGTATGCAAATTTTGGGGATTGGGTGGTTCAAAATTTGTGTTTGGCCCTTAATAATATTGAGGTTGCATCAGCTAAGTCTGGGCCATTGGTTTTAGTATAGAAATTTTTTAATTCCCTCAAAATGTTTGCAGGTGTTGTCTGCAATCCATGTTAGGTAAAAGAGATAAAACAAAATGTGTTGAAAGTTTTTGCATTTTGATCTATTTTTAAATTTTGTCAGCCAACCAATCTTTATTGATGGTAGAGCCACATTGCAACTTGAAGTGACTGATTTTCTAAGAAGTAATGCCACCGACATGTTATGGAAAACTCAGAATGCATTGTGTTATAAGAGACATGCAGGCAGAATGCATTGAACTTACAACACTTTTGTACAAGGAGAGGTAAACAGAGCCAATGATGAAGACTTGGTGCGAGTTCAGAAGAAACATAAAAATATTATCTGTGCAGCTGGCAGTTAAAAATGAGACCGTCAAAATCCAAAAACTCAATAAGATCTGTCAAACATGATGTAGTAGATTAACCCTTTACCTAAAATGAAAAGCAGACAACACTTGCATACAAAATTATTGAATAACTGATTTTTTTCATTTTTTGCACCAAAAACATAGCTTATTACCCCTCATTGGTATGGGCTCATTCCAATGAGGGGGGGTCATAAGCTATGTTTTTGAGGCAAATCATGAAAATAATAATGAAAATTTAATGGCAACTTTTGTGAATAGCACTGGCCGGTTTGAGCTGTTACATTGGTAACAGGTTAAATATACGTTAAGTAAAAGGTTAAATACTAATTTTAACACCACAACATAAAAGGACCATGTACTATTGATTGACTATTTCTTTTAACCCTTTACCTAACATGAAAAGCAGACGACACTTGCAAACAAAATTCTTGAATAACTAATTTTTTTCATTTTTTGTCTCAAAAACATAGGTCATGACCCCTCTTTAGAACGAGCTCGATGAGCTCGTTCAAAGAGGGGTCATAACCTATGTTTTTGAGACATAAAAAAAAGAAAGAAATAATGAAAATTAATTGGCGATTTTTGTGAAAAGTGCTGGCCAGTTTTGACCGTTACATTGGGTAAAGGGTTAAATGCCTGTATGTCACTGTCAAATAGGCTATTCAGTTTACAGTTCCACTGTATAAGTTTCTGCCATCAAAATTTATTCATATAAGTCAAATATTACTGTGTTCATAAAAGTGGTTTCTCTTTTTCAATCAGACTGCAATACATTCGCAACACACTTACATTAGAGGGCCATGATTTCATGAAATAAAATATTGAGAATTCAAGCCCAAAGAAAGATAAACAGACTAAAATAGCATATCATATTCCCATTTTATCACATTTCTTTTTAATAAACAGATGTGATTCCATAGCATTACAGGGAGGAAAAC
Organism: Pictodentalium vernedei; assembly: GCA_031216915.1. Classification (NCBI taxonomy): domain Eukaryota; kingdom Metazoa; phylum Mollusca; class Scaphopoda; order Dentaliida; family Dentaliidae; genus Pictodentalium; species Pictodentalium vernedei. The sequence goes on from CM062293.1 coordinate 27,302,843, forward strand.
TGATAGAGAATTTTGACTGAATCACAGCCTGTCACGATCCAGTTGAAATTTTCTGTCTACTTTTACATTTACAGTACAGTGAAGCCCACTAAACTGGATATCTCTTAACTGAATAACCCTGTTAATTGAATAAAATTTCCCAACACAAAAACATTTACTATACCACCAGTACAAATTTGACCTGTTAATTGAAAATAGGTTAAAGAGTAAACTCCTATTAATTGAATAAAAAATTTTGCAACTTGTCTAAGGCTGTCACGAATGATCGAAAAATCGATCAACCGTCGATTGAGGTCATAATCAACGATTTTTTCAATGATCGATTATTTGATTGGACATGTGCTGTCATACCTTTTTGTTAAACAAAGGGAAATATTGATTCACAAGCTATTGTTTCACATAAAGGACCTATTTCGACAACAAATGTGTGTGTGAGTGTGAACGGGGTTAAAACATAAAACCAATATATAGCTTCAAGTGGCGGCACCACGCGAGTTAAAGTTAGCCGAAACCCAGTCATCATCGTATGTGTGATCACTCAGTTCCCAATACTTATCATTCCTTTGATGTGAGTCATGTGACCTGCCAAAAAAAGTTCTCAATGGCTACATTGTATTCCTTGCCAATAAGACATCGTCGAGTGTTGAGTCGTTTTTGTTTTTATCAATTTGATACTTGATAAGCAATTTTAACATACGGAAAGTAAAGAAGGAAAAACTTCGAAATGCCATGTTATTTATTTTTGAAGTATGATGATTTATTTTGTTCTCCGACGCACCGCAACCGGAAGTTTCATTTTCACGTGTAAAGCTTTGTTGACTTGACATTCCCTGAGGCTAAATTTATAATCATTACGCATTGAGCGCGGATGGGGCCATTAGTGAGTTTAGTATGCATTTTTCTATGATTTGAAGTTTGAATCTAAGCAAGGTAGATTCTGTTTTGTCAAATTTTTCAAGGTTTGGTGTTCGTTTGCTTCATTTATGATTAGGATATTTTAATTTTTAACACCTCCCAAGTTATTTCATAGACGAAGTTCTAGGAAACGAGACAGAAATATTAACCATAAATAATCGAATAACCATTGATTTTTATGACAAAATAATCGATTATGAAAATTCATAATCATGACAGCCTTAAACTTGTCGAGAAATTACCCCGACTCTCCCCAGTTGTCCTTTGTTTGTAGACTCATTTGGCCTCAGTACATCCAATAAAGGCATTTAATTTTTTATATCCTGATTGACAGAGCTCATGGAGTGTTGTGAAACAAGATATAATAAAATAAACGCTAAGTTTATCTCTAGAATTCAGGAAAGTGACTCAATCCTTGTTAATTGAATAATTTTCATTTGAAAAGTGACTATTCAATTAAAAGGGCTCCACTGTACTTTGTAATGACTAAAACTTTCCAGTATTTACGTTCATGGTCTTCATTTTCACTCCAAACTTTCTGACCCTCAAAAAGTAAAAAGATTTTAATTGAAAAGTTAAAAAATTTATAGTAATTTATATATTTTTTATGCTTACCAATGACCCAGACTTAGCTAAGCTGGTGCTAAACTCTTTAATTCAGGGCCAAACACAAATTTTGTCCCCCTAATCCCCAAAATTTGCATCAAAAACCGAAAATTACATGTCCTATATGGTCCTCCATACATTTACTCCTCTGTGCATGCGCAGTGTCAAGGAGGTCTCGAAAGTGGCGCCAATTATCATTCTTACAACCAGTGCCTGGTAAGCGTTATGTACTCAGTGGGGAGGTATGAGTTCTCAACTCCTGGGAGGGCCATCCCCGTCTGGGTCATTGGTAAGTATAAAAAATATATAAATTACTATAAATTTTTTCAACATTTTTATACTGTACCAATGGCCCAGACTTAGCTGAATAGTAAATAGGCTGGAGGGCCTTGGACATAAAGGAAAATCCAGTAAGCTCAATAATCTATAACAGAATATCCCCTCCAGGAGAAAAGGAGAGATAGGCTTTACATGTATCTTTCTTATTTATATTAAAGAAGAAAGACACAATACCGATTAGTAATTGAGCATAATAATAATCCATGATCTTTATTAACATCCACTATAACCCTTTATACTAAAATTTTTAAAGGCAAGCCAATAAATAAAGGAAGTCCAGAGAAATGAGACTCTTTATATTCATTAAAAGTGTCCGAGGATTGTATATTAACGCTCGTTTGACACGACATATACAATGCTTCACACCGAGCTACACTTTAAAAATATTACATGGATGAGTAAACATTAGCTTTACACTTAAAAAACCATCCCGGTACTGACTCGGAATTACTAACTCTAGGGGAGGTATTCCCTTGCTTTTCACTATAAAGCAGGTGACCTAAGGGAACACCCACCCACCCCTCCCCCCCCTTCCCCTTGCACAGGGTCAAATACCCCAGAGCGAAGAGGGCAGCAGGACAGAGTCAATGCCAGAACAGAAAGCCTACATAACTATAGTTGCAAACTGTTTAGTGGACGATATTCTGAGCAACTGATAATGGAACAAAACAATGGAGGTCTCCAGAAATGGACTCAATATTTCTGAGATAGAATTTAGTGAAAGTGGAAAGTTGAGACCAATATGCAGCCTTCATTAAATCAGTAATAGCAATACAATTAGCATAGACCCAAGAAGTAGAAAGAGCTCTTACTTCATGAGCGGAGATCTTGAGTGCCGACTGCTGAGAAGAAGATAATTTTTCATAAGCAGTACGAATAGTTAATTGAATCCATGTAGCAATGGAATGAACCATAATATCCTTTCTATTAGGCATCAGAGACAGAAAGAAATGCTTACGTCCCTTTCTGATGAACTCTATGTTTGTAAATACGTATTGCTCTAACAGGACAGAGTAAAGGCCTATGCCCGTCTGAAGACGGAAGAGCCTTAAAAACAAAAGGTTCAGGATACTTATTAGGAGCCTGATTCTAAGCCAAAAATCCAACATTGGTGGTAAAGGTAATAGTATTACCAGCACTACGGTAATGAGAATCATCCACAGATAGTGCACGAAGCTCACTAACTCTTCTAGCAGAAGAGAAGTCTAAAAGAAAAGCTGTCTTATATGTTAAGAATTTGAAGTCCACTGTGTCAAGCGTCTCAAAAGGCGCTTCTTTCAGCTAAAGAAGAACTCAAGCCAAATTCCACTTGGGAATTAATCTAAGGGTTCTAGGTCTATTTATCAAAAAATTTCTAACTAATTTAGATAACGAGACATTAGTTCCAATCATTAAGCTATCATGATGTGCATAAGTATCAGATAGCATAGACCTATAGCCCTTAATGGTGACAGGCTGCAGTTTAATCTCATCAAATAAGTATACTAGAAAGTTTGCAATGTCTGGATCATAAATATCTACGGAATGATCCCCACACCACTGATGAAAGACCTTCCACTTAGCAGCATAGTTTAGTGAAGAGAGGTCCTCCTACAGTTAGAAATCGCGTCCACTGCTCGTCCTGTAAAATGTTTTCCGTGCAAGAAGGACCGCACAATGGAAATACGTGAAGGTTAAAACCTAGCGGATTGTGATGGAGGATGCACGACTTCCCCTGCGAAAGAAGATCTTCCCATTGAGGAAACTTCCTCGGTATGTCCCACAACAGACACCTGAGTAGATTTATCCACGGTCTCTGTGGAGACAGATGCTACCAACAGAATCTTGCATTGCTATTGTTTTATCTTGAGCAATATCTGCTGAATCAACGGCATTGGAGGATACACATATCCTATCATTCTGTCCCAAGAGATCGAGAGATCATCTACTGCAAACGCTTGAGGATCTGGACAAGGTGACGCATACGTCTGCAACTGATTGTTGAGATGTGTCGCAAATAAATCTATCATTGGCCGTTCCCATTGGTACCAAATCTGATTGAATACTTGCTTGTTGAGAATCCATTCTGACGACAACAGGCGACCCCTCTGTGAAAGGGGGTCTGCTAAGACGTTCAGATGACCCGGAATATGACGGATCGAGAGAAGAATCTGATGTTCTAGTACAAACAGAAGAATTCTTTCCATTAGATTAAGCAACGGAATGGAATGAGTGCCACCTTGTTTCCGAATATACGCAACTACTGTCGTATTGTCGAACAGAATTTGCACGTGTGCATTCTGAATAATGTCTGTCCATTGACGTTGAGAAAGCAAAATCGACATCATCTCTTTGATGTTGATATGCTTGCTTAAAAACTGCAGATCCCAAAGACCCTGGCACTTCAAATCCGATGGGCTCAGTGTCGCACCCCAACCTGTTTGACTGGCATCCATCATAATCGTAAAACGCGGATCTGGCAATTGTAGTGGAACTCCCCGAGTTAACCACTGTATGTCTGCCCAAGTCTGAATATCTTGTTTCTCTTGGCTTGACAAGAGGATGTCCGTCTCGAGCGAATGAATCTTCACTCTCCAATTCTGAGTCAGATAGACCTGGAGAGGACGAGTGCGTAGCCGCCCCATTGGAATGAGATCCGCGGCAGCTCCGCACAGACCTATTAGTCTCATGAATTCTCTCACTGTAACTTTGTCTGAGTGAAGACAATAGCGAGCGTAACAACTGATTAATTTCACTCTGGTTAATGGCAGACGAACGAGATTGTTGTGCGTCTCGAAGCTCATCCCCAGGTGGGTGAATGACTTGGACGGAACCAGATCCGACTTCGTTTACTATGAAACCGAGACGCCGGAGCAATAGGAGCAGACTCTGCATATCGTTCTGAAGCGCCCGTTGCCATACCTCTGAAGAATATCGTCCAGGTAAGCCAACGTTACCGCAGATGAATGAGCTCGGAAATGAGTCATTACCGAGTTCATTACTCGAGTGAAAGCCCAAGGCACTAGATTCAGACCAAAGCACATCGCTCGGAACTGATAAACAACAGCTAGGACAGCGAAGCAAAGATACTTTCTGAACGCCGGATGTACCATGACGTGAAAGTACGCATCCTTGAGGTCTATGCTCGCAGCATAGTCGTTCACTCGAATGCTTGCTCTGACCGATCGAATGGTCTCCATATAAAACTTTGGAGCCACGATCAGCTTGTTTATCCAGCTTAAATCGATCACTGGACGGAACGAGCCGTCTGGTTTCGGAACCAGAAAGAGATGGCTGTAGAAACCTGGAGATTCCTGGTTTTCTACGACCTCTATCGCGTTCTTCTTTAAAAGAGACTTGACTTCTGATAGAGGTGCCCTTCTTTTCTGAAAATTTGACAGAAGCTGAGTCCATCTTGGACTTTGAGTTAACGGAGGTCTGCCTTTGAAGAACAGTTTTAGTCCTTCCGAAATAACCCCTCGAACCCAAGGGTCCTCCGTAATTGAATCCCAATTGCTTGAGAAACTCGACAGTCTTCCACCCACCGGAACGTGACAGAGGTCTAAACCCTCACCTCCTGGATCTGCGAGGCTTGCGGGAGGAGAAACTACGTCCCCCGTGACCCGCACCTCACCCCGTTGGCCTAGGAGTGTCTGACCGGTAATTTCGGCCAGCGTTACAGCCCCTACTCGAGTCGCTACTCTGACGGTCTCTAGAGTAAGACCTAGAGGACGCATAGGAACCTCTATAGGAACTTCCTTTGGACGAACTCATCCCAGAAGTCCCTGGCCTACTCCTCTCTGCTGGTTCAGACTTCTTGGAAGCAGACTTAAAAAGCAGAGAGTCAGAAGCTTTCTTAGTTAATTTATCATATATTGCAGAAAGCTTGCCGCTGAAGAGAAACTCTCCGGAGACCGGAGCGACTCTAAGAGAGTTTTTCACCTTACTGTCCACACGTGTGGAAGTAGCTAGGGCCGCATCACGTCTATCTAACTCCAGATACGCCACTGAAAGGGTGGAGTTATACGTGGAAAAAGCTATGGCCCTGGACAGAACTCTTAAGGACGTCTGTACATCTTGGAATTCTGGTCCTTCAAAGCGTAATGACAACGCTCTAGTAAGGTGATCTGCGTATGAAAGAGCATCTAAACTAGCTCTGTTAGATGATATTGTCGTTTCCATCGTTGACGAAGGAAGTGACATAGATGACGGCATGGATATTTCAAGGTCTTCAGCCTGGTCGTCTAAACACAGAGGAACTCTCTGGATGCCCTGACCTGCCGTATCAAATGTTGTTGTTGGCAAGTTTGTCAATAGAGTCATCTAATAATTCAAATATCCGAGAGACATTCCTGAACTGTGACGGAAATTCCGGGACAATGTCCCTAAACCGATTAAAAAGATCAGTGTCCAGTGGCGCTATCACCCTCCTATCCGGCTGCGCAGCATTTTGGTCTGGCGGAATAACTTCTAGAAGGTAATGCCGGATGAACTCTACGGCTATTTTGTGTTGTTCCGAAAGGGAAATATCTAACTCATCAGAATCCCTTTCGCCATCCTGCCGAACCTCTTGGAAATCGCGATCGTCCGCACCTGATCCAGCAGCGGAACAAACCGACCCAGCTTCGTTTGAAACTTCATGTTCCGACAGAGGCTCTGCCGGTTGCTGGGATGCTGCAATGATCTTTGCTATCTGTGATAGCACGTCCATTACGGAGGCCTGGGTGCCACGGTCTTACTGGATTTAGCCACCGGAAGCTCCCTGGACCTTGCATCCTGCATACATCTTTTATGCGAACGTCCGGATGTAGAAGGCCTCGTATCCCTGGCTACCGGATGGCGTGATCTGGTCGCCGTGGAATCCCTGGTCGCCGAAGCTGACTGTATTTCACTGGTCATGTAGCCAAGGTGCGGTCATGTGTGCTGCTGTGCGGATGAGGAAGCCTTATAGGTAGCCTCGCCGGACTGCCTATATACCGGAGCGTCCCGAGCGGCGGACGTATGCTCCAACTGCGAAACGCTATGAACTACAACATCTGGTCCCAGATGCTGCTGTATGAGAGAGGGACCCCTCTCGCTTGCAGCTTGTGCCGAGCTGGACAAGCTAAAAACCAGACTATCAGGCTTCCTCCGATCCATCCTCCTTTCCGTCGTCACTGGGTGGGCACGTGGAAGTTTTATAGTGCTCGCAACACCCGACTCTCTCTCCTGGACCGCAACGGACGAACCCAGGTGCTGACCCATTCGGTGAATGGACGCGACACCAGGTGAGCTAGCGGACGTCAACCCCTTCGAATACCTCTCGGGTAATTGACGGATCTCCATGAGCACTTTTGTCGCTAGCTCTTCGCTTGTATGTGACGACGGAGGCACACTTCTGGACGACATCACAGAAATATCACTGTTCTTGTTCCTCTGAAAAAGAGAGTGAAAGACTAGAGTGACCCTGCGGAGAGAGGACCGGTATGACCCTCTCTCTCCGGTAACAACATACCGTGACACACGTTTCCAACGTTTGTCATCCTATTTGTAACACACAGAACAAAGATCAGTGCGAGTACATGGAGTACAATTAATACAGAGATCATGAGAATCATAGGAAGATTTCCTCCTATTACAATTTGAACAATAATCATTCATTGTGAAAAAGGTAAACAATCATCATACTCGCACTAATCCTTGAAAATAAAGATACATAAAACAATCCATTATAATCATTACGAAATAATGATTCAAAAAAAAAAAAAAAATTTTTCAGAAGAGCCCAAGTTCCCAATGGGAACCCTGAGCCCAATGGATCCCCAAAAAAGCCTAAGTGTGGACAAAAATTTAAATTCATTTTGAAAAAATTAATGTAACACTTACGGACAATATTAATGTATCTTGCTATGAAAAAAGTGATGCAGAAGACAAGTAATCACTATCAGCAGTAACTGTTGTCAATCTAAGCAAAAGTGTCAACAAACCGGAAACATGACTCCATGCACTGAAAAAATCTGGCCCGAAATCAGTTACCAATTTAAAACACTATCTGATGCAAAACAGAGGCTTCCAGAGAAGAAACTGCAGAACATCAGATGGTAGATGCAGACCAAAACGCCTAAACACCCCTAGGGTGAGGATGTAAACATGGGGAAAAAACAGAAAAAATTCTGTTACCGAGCCAAAACTCCCAAGAAATTTTAGTAAAAAACATTACAAAATATAAGCCAAAACATGGGAGAATAACTAGGGGGGAATAAAGGAAAGGGAGAGAGGAAACACTGTTCAAACAATGGAATATTCATAGCAAGAATGACAACAACAGGGCTGCGCCTTGAAAAAAGGCAACATGAAATAATTTCGTAAAATAATTATAAGTTACAGCCCTGAACATTTTCTTGCACTATTTTTCCTCTCCTCCTTATATTTCCTCTTTATTTCCACCATATCTCTCATCAAAATGTGTCTGGCATCATGAAAACTGAGATTTGGAAGCACAAATAACAGTGAAGTGTAACTGTTTTGAGGACCAAACAAAGGATGATAATTGGCGCCAATTTCGAGACCTCCTTGACACTGCGCATGGGAAGAGGAGTAAATGTATAGAGGACCATATAGGACATGTAATTTTCGGTTTTTGATGCAAATTTGGGGGATTGGGGGGACAAAATTTGTGTTTGGCCCTGAATTAAAGAGTTTAGCACCAGCTAAGCTAAGTCTGGGTCATTGGTACAGGATAAAAATATAGAAAAAAAAACAAAAATCTTCAACTTACTTTGAGTGAGAACTGATACATTGGGTTGATCTTATTCAGCTCATTCAGAATAAAGTACAAAAGTGAAGCACGTGCAGCTGCTGGCCTATAACTTTCTCTTGCTAAGTTGATTTCAACTTCTGTCTTCTTTGCTTCCTCAGCCTTTACTTCAATCTCTGCAGCTGTTCGTTTTGTTGTTTCTAAGTTTTCAACCAGGGCATAATCTCCCAAGAAATTACCTTCAGCTGCAGATAAACGAGCTAACAAATTATCTTCAAGCTCCTTTAATGTGATTTTAAATTCATTCTGTTGGCGTGTTAAATCAGATTTTAGTTTTTCCAAATCTGGTCTCTCTTTGCTAACAACAGCAGCTAACAGCTGATCTTCAAGACCGTCTCTTGTTACAGTGAAATTTATAAGAGTTGTCTGGGCTTGCATCTCAGGTTTATAATGTGGATTGGCAAGTTTAGTGTGAAGAATTAAACGAAACTCATTATTATATTCAACTTCTTTGTCTCCAATCTTGATGGCACGACCCTTTTTGATTGTGTTCCTCCCAAGAACAGCATCAAGAACAGGATCTATACTTTCTCCAATATTCTCAATAAGCACAACCTCTCCTGAAGATATAGCTCTTTCAATGGTGTCCAAGTAACCCTTCTGACCAATTCGAATGACTTTCAAGTCAGCACCATACCTCGTTTTAATCCATTTAATACCTTGTAACTGAGGATCAATAATTAGTGGCCATCGTTCACAATTTGTGAGAATGGTTGCATTCTCTGAAGACATCCGATCACTTGGCAGTCCTTCATTGTTCCAAGATGCAATTGTTGCATCATCAGTCAATAGCAGCAGTGGATCAAGGTCCTCTGAAACAGGAATCGGGTTCTTCAAGTTCTTCAGAAATGGAAGCCAGCAATGATCCATCAGATCTACTCTGTATTTTTTCATAAAGCAACCAACGTATGACACAAAGGCTGTAATAATCAAAACATCTCCAGCAAGTGTCTTTTCAGATTCTTTGTAGCTGTTGATTGATTCTGCCCAACGAACATTCTCAGATGCTAACCCACCAACTAGTCGATTAGCCAACTCAATTGTTTTTGCTGTAGTTTCTGCCTCTTGCTGACACCTCATTTTTTCACCTGTTGCTTTCTCAAATTCAGCAGTTAATTTTCCTAAATCAGATTCCAGCTGGTTAATTTTACATTTAACTTGCTTCAGTTTCTCCTGTGCTGCAGCTAATTCCGCATTTGCTTGATTCAAAGCAATTCGCTTAGGTTCAACTTCACAGAAGACTTCATAGAACTTGACAATATTGATCACCCAAGCACAGAGACCAGCTGCAGCTGCTGACTTAGCTTTAATGAAATCTGGTTGAAAATCTGGATCAGCAATGTATGGTGCAACAGCCTTTTTGCAATTTTCATGGATATTTTCTTTGTCATAATGTATCAGGTTATCCAAAAACTGGTCAACCTGGAAGAAAATTTGAATAAGAAAATCATTGAAAGGTTTTATTTACACTTTCATTCCAATACAATTATGTATGGTTTTCCTTTTCACCCAATAACATGGCCCAAATAAACATGAAACTGTATCAACAATTAGATCAACTTCTTTCAGCCACTGATAGCTTAACCCTTTACCTAACCTGAAAAGCAGACGACACTTGCAAAAATAATTCTCGAATAACTAATTTTTTTCATTTTTTGTTTCAAAAAACATAGGTTATGACCCCTCGTTGGAACGAGCTCGACGAGCTCGTTCCAACGAGGGGTCATAACCTATGTTTTTGAGACAAAAAATGAAAAAAATTATGAAAATTAATGGGCGATTTTTTAGAATAGCGCTGGCCGGTTTTGGCCGTTGCGTTAGGTAAAGGGTTAACCCTTTCTCCCAATGTACACAAATATCAAAATTTGCTATTTTATTTCTTTTTCAAATTGTTTGTTTGTTGGTGGTTAATGTCACACATTTATGCACCATGGCTAATCGTGACACAACATGGAGATGAAGTCAAGTTCAGTCAATCGTTGATCAACATGCTGCCCATTTTAGAGGACTTTCACCCCAAGCATTGGTGACTGGGTCCTATTTTACTAGTAAAGCGGAACTGGTTTACCACGGTAAACAAGTGCTGCTTACTTCCCGGGGTTCCCACGGGGATTCTTTTTCAAATTTTCCACAAAATGTCAGCAGAACAGTATCATGCAACTCTTCATTGGAATGAGCTCAATGAGTGCATTCCAATGAGGGAGGGGGTGGGGATCACATGATTTTGTTGAGAGCTTTTTTAAATAATTTTTTCAAACTACTCAATTTGGAAATTATATGGGCAGATGTGGCTGATTCATTATGTAAAGGGTTAATACTTTACCCAACCCACATGATATCAAAATGTGTTATGTTAATTATATTTTGTTCAAATTTTTCTAAATATTTCAAATGAATCATATCATGTGAGGGTGATTTTCAGGAAAATGGGATGGATTTCTGGGAAAAGTTCATGCGGGGACAAAAGAAAAAACTTTTCAGAATTTTCAGCTCATGGACCCCCATTAACACCAGGTTTTATCCAGATCTAGTTGTCAATTATGCTGATGCATTTATGCTATATTAAAAAATCATAAAATAATTGTTGATTTGAGAAAGAGAGGCTATCCCCACAAACATACGCCACATACAATAAAACACAAGCTGTATCCAGGATATAATCTACAGACAAAACAGCTTCACTCATAGTTACATACTTATCAAGCCGGAGGAGAGGTAAAAAAAATCCCCTCTCCCCCCCCCCCTTTTTGAAGGAATACATACTTATCAAGCCGGAGGAGAGGTAAAAAAAAATCCCCTCCCCCCCCCCCCCCCCCCCCCCCTTTTGAAGGAATCTTCAAAAAGAAGAGGGGAGCGCTCCGGAATCAGTAAAAGTGGTACAAAATAACAATATAAATATTCGTCAGATAGACACCCAGGTATTAATTATTATTAATAAATTGGTGCTTAATGCCACTTCAGAAGCTAAGGCTATCGTGGCGATCCCGGTAATTATATCGCCCACTTGTAACATATGCCAGAGTCGGCATATTCAGATAGGTCGAAAACCAGTGATATAATATATAACATACACATGCCCAAAAGAATCACAATGGACGATCTCTGGAGAGTAAACACACTTCCAAGGTAACCCACAGGCGACCCCATTCAGATGTACAATAAATTCCAGTAAATAACACTCCCAGACGTGTTCTATCCGATATCTATGTTCCTGGAAACGTGCGAATATACGAGAGTGTATGACAAGTTGTATTCGATTGGGTACCGACATTCACAGAAACCTGGATTTAGAAATGGATCAAGCTATGATTAACCGACTCGCCACAGGCTGCCCCAGAAATAACTCATAGTTTCTAAGGTCCTTAACAAACAATAATGCGTCTGCCTAATAATGTGATTATTATGCACATGAGCATTGAAATCCCGCATGTAATCATCTGAATACCAGTTAACTAACTAGACAGCCTCCCAGGTACCCAAAGGCTAGCAATTTATTGACGATGAATCATATGCTTGTATATGACATATAGACGAACAACCACAGGAAACCAACCAACTAAAAAGTAGATGTGCCCATGAGGTCGCCATAGAACACGACCCAGTCGCCAATCGAGAAATCATGAAACGCATGTATGTACTTAAATGCATACAAGGCTTACGGGAAGAAAACTACATTTTGCCTGGTAATCGCCTCTTAACACACTGGTGGTGTGGGGGGGGGGGGGGGGGGGGATTCAAAATCATATCGAACCCCCTTCACCCACATTACTTGAATCGTTCTTGTGTTCGTCATCAAATAGTGTAGGAACCACAAGGTTCGCTCAAGTCTGACTCCATAATGCCACTAAGGGCGGAGAATGACGTGAAGAACAAATACTTCCCCTGATAAAGAAGGTCCTCTCGTGGAGGAAGCTTCTGGGGAAAGTCCCATAGCAGACACCCGAGAAGATTGATCCAAGGTTTCTGTGACGACAGAGGTGCTACTATGAGGATTTCGCAACGAGACTGTTTGAACTAAACAGAATCTGCTAAATCAACGGAGTTGGAGGATACGCCTATCCTATCATTCTGTCCCATGAGATCAACAGTGCGTCTACTGCACACACTTGATGATCTTGGCATGGCGACACAAATGTCAGTAATTGATTGTTCCGGTGTGTCACAAACAGATCTATCATGGAACGATCCCACTGGTAGCAAATCTGCCTGAATATTCGCTTATTGAGAGTCTGGTCCAATGGCAACAGGAGACCTTTCCAAGCGAGTGAGTCTGCTAGTATATTCAGACGACCTGGTATTTGATGGACAGAAAGATGAACATGATGATTCATGACGTATAAGAGAATCTTCTCCATTATTTCGCATAATGGCATTGAATGAGTATCGCCTTGGTTCCTGATGTAAGCTGCTACTGTCGAATTGTCCGACAAAATTTGAACATGGACGTCCGCTATTATATGAATCCAATGTTGTAGCGCTAGCTATATTGACATCATCTCTTTGATGTATATTCGCTTCTCTAGGAAATGAGGGTCCTAAAGACCCTGACACCTCAAGTCTGTGGGACTTAGGGTCACGTCCCAACCCATCTGACTCGCATCCGTCATAATCGTGAAAGTCGGCTCCGGTAGTTGCAGCGGAACTCCCTGGGTTAACCACTGAATATCTGCCCAAATCTGAACCATTGTTTTACTAGGTCCGTTAAAACAATATTGGTTTTGAGCAAATGTGTCTTCACACTTCAGTTCTGGGTAAAGAATATCTGGAGGGGACGCGTGAGCAGGCGGCTCATCAGAATAAGATCGGCAGCCACCCCGCACAGCCCCACCAGTCGTATAAATTCCTTTGCTGTTTCCAGTTTCCAGTTCGTTGATTCCAGTCCCCAATTCTCCACCCTCGTGTTCGATCTTAACACCAAGAATGTTCTATTGTTCAGCAGCAAATATATCCCATAATGCAGTTTGATATTTAACCAAATACACCTTGTTTGACAGGTCTCAGAGAGCTCCATCAAACGAGGAAATAATTGGTTAAAACATAGTTAAAAAAAGAGAAAAACAGAGTTATTGGAGAAAATTCTGTTGCACTAACAGAGTTCAAGGGGTTAAATATCATATATAAAACTAATACACATGTATTAACAGCCTTAACATACTTCCAGAATTTCAAACATGCCAAATCTGTAAGAGTCTAGTGACTTGAAATATTTACTAGTCAAATCTTTGCTGTCTTCATAGCGATTAGAAAACCACTGCAAGGGTAATTTGTCAATTGTCTGGACAATAGCCTCATCATATTGCGGAAATTATTCTGAGACAACAGAAAATATCAAAGCTGGACTTTGAAAGGTTATATACAACAAAAATAAATCAACAAACCTTTGCCATAATCGATGCTTTGGCAGCTTTCCAGCTCTTGTCTTTAGGTACTTTGCCACCTGGTGCCAACAAACACATCACGGCAGCTGTGACATTAGTTACAGCAGGAGGAGGTGCTCCAAATGATTTCAATTCTGTCAAGTTGTTCTGAGAAGGAAAAAGAAATTGCACATCAGTTATTTAACTGCATTACAAGTGTTATTCTTTGATAGTTAGTAATTTTTTTAACTTAAAAATAGTTAGAAATAGAAATACTAGTGGTAGTCGTTGGTCCACAGCCTGTAAGAAAGCCCTGCCCCTTCCTAAGTCTCCCACAAATTAATAACACAAGTCAAAACAAATTCTCTCTATCTCTCTTCTTGTGTCTCAAGAGCATTTCAACAGCAAAGGCAAAGATACAACCAGCTATTGTTATTATTGTATACTGGATCAGTTCACTAAAACAGAGTATTTCAAACGAGCTATTCATATGGAATTTATTAACTGAGTTTGCTACATTGAGTTTGGACATGGTAAGTAAATGATTATTCAGCCTTTCACCTCACATACTGACCAGTGCTCTTCACAAAATCACCATTCAGACTTTATTTTTTCATTATTTGCCTCAAATACATAGCTTATGACCTCTGATTTTAACAAGCTCATTGAGACAAAAAATTGAATGATCAATTATTCAAGAAATATTTTTGCCTGTATCATCTCAGGTAAAGGTTTATTGAGGATGCATTTAATATCATTATTACATGATAATGGAAATAATGTGAAAACAATGCACATGAATCCCATTTCATTCGAAATAATTGATATTTGATATTTTACTGTGACATTCTTGAAGCACACAAAGAATGCTGTTATGTCACTGCACTTGATAATATTACATGGTTCATATAACCTGGGTATTTCATGAAGTGAAGGGTGCAAAGTAGACAATATCAAAATTATTATTCTAAATATTTTTAGTGATGAACCAATTATATAAACTTGCTATGAACCGATTTCAGATTATTTCCCCAAATATTATGCCGATTCCAAAGGTTTGAATAGAGCAGAGAAAAAAAATCTGTTGTCGCCTATTACACTCCTGTATTTTGTTTATAAATCACCAATTACAAAAGTTTAACCCTTTACCCAACGCAGACGATATCAAAATTTATTATTTTAAATATCATTTTTTTAATTTTTTCAACAAAACCATATCATGTGTCCCCTCATTGGAACGAGCTCAATGAGTTTGTTCCAATGAGGGGTCACATGATGTGGTTTTGTTGAAATATTTTGAAACATTTAATTTTTTCAACTGCTCAATTTGACTATTACGCGGGCGGATGTGGGCGATTCGTGAGGTAAAGGGTTAATAGCACAAGTTCTCAGACTAAGCATGTTTAGTGCTGGGCAATGTTTAGTGCTGGGCAATGTTCGCCAAAATAATATTTGCAGGTTTTTTGGAAAGGTTGTGTTTATTCTGGTAAATAGTGTTAATACAGTTTGTTTGTTTTGTATATGAATACAATACACTTGGCTGTATTAACCAGAAATATATACTGAGCACACATACTTACTGTCTCAATTTAATAATAACTTTGATGTAAAACTGTGTTGTGAACTTGGATCCACGCATGGTTTACAGATCGATAGGCACGAGACATATCAAAATTTAATGTTCATGTTTCAACTTTCTACCTCCCTTGATGTGTTTCTCAAATATTTACTCTGCAGTCAACATCGGAGAGAAACATCAAGGGAGGTAACTGAATTGAACAATGAACTTAAACTGAAAACATGGTAGTGACAGCCATGCAACATACATGTTGCCTAACCATCATCTGCCATTGGAAAAAAAGATTGTTTTTTGAGTTTTTTCTCTAATTTTATTCCCCTAATGTGTTGTGATGTCTGCATCATGAAATACTGCAGACTGCTTGCTGAACACATTGTATTTATTTGTTAACGTTATGTACTCAATGCAGGTTGTGCAGAAACATGGTCGAAGGCCAGTGAATTCGATCAGCCAGGAAACTGGGCTGATCTAGTACTGATTGCAGGCAGTAAATCCCTTAACATCTTGGCACTTCAGATTCTTATATTCTGCTTTGCACTACATACGTTTTTAATGGGGAAAACTTTATGACCAGATATCAGAAATTTTTAATGGTCAGTGTTAAATATAGAATAATTGGAAACCGATTGGGTTTTAACTGCTGATTCTCATAAGTCACCCAATGCCCCATAACTGGCCAGTTCTGATTATCGGTTCATCACTAAATATTTTTTTCAAATTTTTTAAGTTTCAATAAAACCAATAAAACCATATCTTGTTACCACCCTCCAACCCCCCCCCCCCCCACACACACACACACACACACCCCTCATCTGAACAAGCTCAATGAGCTTATTTCAATGAGGAGTTACAGGATAGCGGTTATTGTAAAAAAAAAATATATTAATTGCTCAATTTGTAAATGACATGGGCAAATGCAGTCTGTTCATTAGGTAAAGGGTCTGATACACATCTGTTGCAGGAAAGAAAGAGCTAAGAAGCCAAGATTACTACATCATAAATATTTTTCATTTCTGACATTATGTGCATGGTATGCTCGGTATGAAGTATTGACAGATGGGGTTCAAATGGCCCAACATTATGTCACATCACAGCATTTCATCAGCAAATTAATACAAAAAATTATCTTCAAAGACTGTCAAAACGAATACCTTGTTTAGAGTATCAAGAGCTTCACGGGCTGCAATCAGTGCAGGTTCTGCTTTTGCTAAATCTCTTTCACAATCCTTCTGTTTCTTTGTAACTTCTTCATTAATAACAGAAACCTTCCTCTCTTCCTCATCAGCAAAACCTTTCTCTTTTGACACCTTCTCTGTTTCTGCTCCAACAACTTGAATGAGTTTATTTGCATCTTCATTTTTCTGGGCAAGCTCAACCTCTTGGGATGCTAGTTTAGATTTCAGATCATCCACCTGCATGAATAAAAATAACAAAGTTACAATGAAATAAAACTCTTCTGGTTAGATTAATTTTCTTCTTCCATCCACCATAACACAAGGGCGATCATTTTTCATTCTCCAAAGTAAATCATTTTAGGCATTTTTTAAAAAATTGTGTGAAAACACCAAAAACATGCAAAATGACTAACACACTTTATCACTGGGTATGCAATTGTTATGCAGGATGTGATGCCTTTAAAAGAATTCCTTAAAGCTAAGAAGTAAATCCCTCATGTAACTACATACTTATGTGTTAGTGTTTTCTTTATGATCCCTGCTTCCAAAAGGGAAAGCTTTGTAAACTATCTCTAATGAATCTTGCAGATAGGGACCTGCGAACGGTTTGAGATAAGGTTTGACTCGAAACCACGACGGTGATTCGATTCAGCTTGAAACCAATCACCAAGGTTCAACATTTTCAAACACAAGCCCACTTCCATTTAGAAGAGGTGTGCATCAGTAATATTCAACATGAATAACAACGTGTAAGTGAACTCTTAACCCGCTGAGTAGTTCCAAAATATTCTTCATCAAATCTAGTCATGGCTGCTGTAAAGTAGCCATGACTAGATTTGATGAAAAATTCAACGAAATTTAACCCGAAATCATTGGTGAAAAAAATCCATGCCATTTACAGTGGGAAAATTTGATTAAATGTGCTAAAATTATATTTATATCTGCCAGCAGTGTGCAAGGAGTTAATATGTTCGAATTACCCACCGCTTTCATGATTGAAAATAACACTTGTGTAAATGATTGCTATTTCTGTCCTGCACAGATCTACGAGGCTCAAACAGACAACTTTCTATAGACAAAAGCAATAAATTACATTGTAAATTCACCATTTTCCCAGTTTTCACTACGATTTCAAGTTTTGGGTTCATCTAATTTATACCCCACGCGTATGCTGGGATACGTATACCTCTCATAGTATCACTCTGTTGACTGACTGGTATCAGGATTTGAGATTCGATTCGATTCGAAACCTTAACCGAGATTCGATTCAAGATTTGATTTGAGCTGAATTCAGAGGCTCGCAGGTCTCTACTTGCAGATTGAATGAAAAACATTGGATTAATCTGTTACTGACTGCTTTGGGTCAATGTGATCCAAAATATCCCAGCTCATTTTCAAGCTTCTTCCAGAAAAGAAAGCTTGCAAAACATGTATTGCACTGAATTACATTGTTAAAGTTAAAGCATGCTATTTCAATGCATTTCACAATTTGTGATATAAACCATAACTCTTTTATCTTGTCTTGAACAACAAAAGAGAAAAAGAAAATTCTACTGAAAAAATAATTCAAGAAGTTAAGTAGATAAAAATGGATGCAATGTTATGCAAGGTAACTTGTTAAGCAACTTTTTATACTCCCAGTAAGCTGCTATGCTATATGAGCCGAGATCTACAAATTAACTCTTTTTGAACTAAGTTCAGCAAACACAAAACCTATCAAACTTATCAAATCAGACATATAATACAAATATTAAATTACCTGAGAAGCTGTACTTCTTAGTTTTTCCAATCCATTTTCAAGACGAACAATCTTTCCCTGCAGCTCAGCATTTTTCTTTGCCAATAAATTTTGATAAAGCTGAATTTGCTCCAAAAAGCTTTTTGGTGTTGTGTAATTGTATCGGCGCTCATTCTGGAGATATGTTTCACTCATTTCGTTAACACTTCTGTGTACAAATGCCATAAACACTGAGATGGATTCCTTCATGTCAGGCTGAAAAGTTGAAAAGAAAAAAATGTTCAACTGCTTAATGCTGATTTAATAAAATAAAGACTTACAAATTGCTTGTACTCTAGGCCCCTGCGAATATTCGAGTCAAAGTCAAGTCAATCAACAAATTTGAGTGGAATTTGAGTCGGAATAAAATCACGAATATAAAAATTGAATATGAAAAAAGCTTATCAATAAATGTCTCAGTATACATACATTTAATACTGGTTAAATTGTTTAACAATGTGAGAAATTCAGCACAAACTGCAAGCACACATCGTCAACATGGAACTTACAGTGTATTACCAAAGTCATTTGGAATCACGCATTTCGCGTGATTCCAAATGATATCGGTAATACACTCATATTTTGTAGTGGATAAAGCCACAGGTACATACACATGTAATGCATGTAAGACTTTGTACAAAACCCAAGTGACAAGATCTACATCTCACCTCTGGTACACTTCAGCAAGAAGCATCCATTGCTTCAAGATAAGGAAAACTGGACGATGCCAAGCTTAAAGTCGAGAACGTAGCAAAAGCAATGACAGGTACATACAGATTCTTTGTCTCCCATGTGTTCAAGTGTGCTTCATTGTTAACGTACAAACTGCTGAATGTTAGCATGAATATGTGGATAAATCATCAGTACAATGCCAAAACAATCCTAATGTGGATAATTTAAACTGGAAATATCATGTACAAAACTGCACTTGGACATCTAGTTTGGGCTAACTTTGTTCGAATTCAATGTTCAGTTGACATTAGTTTTTTGCCAGTTTGAGTCGAAAGTTGAGTCGAAGAAAAATCCATACTTGCAGAGGCCTAATCTGAAGCTACTTTTGTAATGTGGGTTTTGAAATTGTCTATTCCTTTTCTTTTTTCTCAAAAAGCATTGTGTGTTTACCTCAAAAATAAAACAAGCCTTTTCTGCTCAATCTATCAAATCAAAAGCACTATTTTCAAGGAAAAAGTAAATTGACCAATTCGTTGAAACTAGATATTAGCATAAAACAATGTAAAGTTTATAAGAAAAGGTAGATGGAGAGAACTAGAGCGCACTGTCACAATGCCAAAGCTGTGACGATTCATGAAATGCCAATGATGTTTTAAAACTCAGTGACAAAAAAACTCGATGGTGACAAAAAAACTTGTTGGTGACAAGTCCATAAATGTGACAGAAATTATCCGAATGACATGCACTATTGAGAGGGTGTATATATCATGAAGATACACTTGCATACCAAGTATGGCGTCATTCCATCAAGTATTTTAGGAGTTATGGTGTTTTTGAAACTCATTGGTGACAGACCGACTGACAGACCGACCGACATTGCCACATATAGAGCTGCTCGTCGCAGCTAAAAACTTGTTGGTGACAAGTCCATAAATGTGACAGATATTATCCGAATGACGTGCACTATTGAGAGGGTGTAGACTTCATGAAGATACACTTGCATACCAAGTATGGTGTCATTCCATCAGTTATCTTAGGAGTTATGATGTTTTACAAAAAAACTCGTTGGTGACAAGCCCAAAAATGTGACAGAAATTATGTGAATGAATGGCACTATTGGGAGGGTGTAGACATCATGAAGATACACTTGCATACCAAGTGTGGTGTCATTCCATCAAGTATTTTAGGAGTTGTGGTGTTTTTGAAACTCGTTGGTGACAGACTGACCGACCGACAGACAGACCGACCTACATTGCCACATATAGAGATGCTTGTCGCAGCTAAAAACTGAAGACATTTCAAGAGTTTGCCTCAAGTCTTTAATTTTTTACGATATTCCATACAATACCAGTTAAAACAATCCAAGTTTGTGAATATTAATGAATACTTTTCAGATAATTTGTTTGATGACTATTCTCTCCTGAAAATATTTAACATATCAATCATACTGTGAAATTCATCTGAGCTATTCCTATTCATTCATTGAATTTTTTTTTTATACAGACTGAATACAGAAGCTTCACCACTGGATTGTATCATATTAAGAAGCAGGTTACCTCAAAACTTGACCGGTCATCTAAATATGAATATTAGAAGACACCATAATTACTTACAGAGAGTAGTTCAACCTCTTCTAAAAATCTTGCACTGACAGACACTAAAGCTTCTTCTGGCCATTCATGGAACCAATCTATGCAGGTACAGTTTGTAATAGCAGGGAATTTCCTACTTCTCACTCTCAGTGTTGCTCCAACAGGTGAGAAGCACAGTATAACCTAAAATATAAATTTTATCATTAGCACACCCAACCACAAGTTCACTCTGAAATGACCAACTTAATATAATTTGAGTTAATCAGTTTGTCATTTCTGTTTGTTATGACATACTCCATCTCCTCAGCCTCTTTTGCCGACTTCAAACTTGGCAGGTGTTTTTATTTCTATCCGATATAAGTATAAACTAGTCTTAAGGTAGGTGTTGATAAAACACTTGATTTGGAGTGTTCTATGGTATAAGGGAGGTAACTCGAAATGCCATCTGTGGAAAATCCATGCATAACATGGATACATCCACTAGTATAAAACAAGAAAAGCATCGCAAAGTGATTCCAATCCCCCTGCAACCAAATACATTCAAAACATATCACAAACAAGCTTAACACGATATTTTTTTAACAAAAGGCAATAACTCCAATAATTTTCATCAGATAGCGGTGGTTTCTGAACTTGACATAGACATTGTTGCTATAGAGACATATGCTAATAAGAATTGAAATTCAGTTACTATTGTTATAGTTATGCCACAAACAAGCAATACATGATATTTTTTAACAAAGGGCAATAACTCTGACAATTTTCATTGGATAATGGTGGCCATCGAACTTGAGGTAGAGTGTTCCAAAAGAGATGTACACCAAAAAATTGAAATTTGGTTACTTACGCTTAAGTTATTCCATAAACAAGCATTACATGATATTTTTTAACAAAGGGCAATAACTCCCATAAATTTTATCACATATCTCTAGTCATCGAACTTGACATAGACATTATTGCTATAAAGACAAAAACTGAAAAGAATTGAAATGCATTATTTATTGTTGAAGTTATGCCACAAACAAGCATTACATGGTATTTTTTAAACAAAGGGCAATAACTTCCAAAATTTTCATTGGATACAGGCGGTCATCGAACTTGACATAGAGATTGTTTCTACAGAGAGATATAAACCGAAAAGAATTAAAATCTGTTAACTATTGTTCAAGTTATGCCGTAAACAAGTTTTACAGGATATTTTTTCAACAAAGGGCCATAACTCCCATAATTTTCAAGAGATATCGGTGGTAATCGAACATGATGTAGACATTGTTGCTGTAGAGACAAACACCAAAATTAATTGAAATCAGTTAACTATAGTTCAAGTTGTGCCTTAAACAAAGTTCAGATGGATGGATGGTCAAACAGACAGATGGACAGACACTTGGTAAAACTAGTGATGAGCCGATATCAGTGTTATCGGTATTTGCCGATATCCGATATTTTGATTCAATATCAGACGATACCGATATTAGTTTTCACAGTGATACTGCAGTACACTGATATTTCCTGACTTGAACACTGCAAACAAAGCGTGAAGTTGTTCTGCGGTAAACCCCGAGTTACACGACGATGGACAATAACAAAACATTTCAACATCTGTTCAATCCACTTGAAATATTTCCTTTTTAGAATTAAATTGAACTGCGAGAAACGACGAATCGAAAAAAAAAAATAACAAGTATAAACACATACCATTTCAGTTCCAGGTGCAGATATCGTGAGCTAGAAATAAAATGAGGAGTCACGGATTTTGTGAAGACTGAAGTAAAACTTGGAAACATGTCATCTCGTGCCCATGAAAATGATGGCCATTTACAATTCTGTGTCGGGTCATTGAGTGACTGTTTTAGCAACGATTCTTACACAAGGCATACTTATAAGTTTGAAGAAATGGTATAAAATGAGGAAATCATCTAATTCCAGTTTTGTTTCTATTTCCTGGAACCGCTGAATCTCCTTTTCCACATTTGGCAGTTACTTTCACTTTCAGTGCAAGCATACGCTCACTGAAAAATGCTGAAGGTTCAGAAGTTTGATTACTTGGAATCAGGACAACTCGGACCTAAAGCAACACAAGTCGGAAGAGTAATCCGGCTTGCTTTCATTGTAAGTCCGACTTGTCTCTATTTTTAGTCCGAAAAGTCCTAAAGGTTGGGCCAAAGGGTCTTGGACAGATTGTGTTCAGCATGATGTCATGTAATCGATTACTCCAGTTGTGATCGACTTTCCCCACAACCGAATGCCCCATGTGTATGTGGACAAGTGTTTCAGGATTTCGGGTCCATTTCTGACAGTAGTCCTTACATTCAAGTAACCCCTGTGGTAACTGGTAAGTATTTGCTTAAAACCATACACCCAAATGAGTAAATAGTGCTATTCAGTTGAGATTACTTGCGACTGACTCAAAAATTTGATTTGAAAAATGGTATGCACATATCGGCTGTCAATATCGGAAGAATTGCTATTTTTCGCCGATACCAATACGGTACTGATATCCTACTTATCGGCCAATCCCAATAACTGTACCAATAATCAGCTCATCACTGGGTAAAACACTTAATGATTTGGAGTGTTCTATGGTATGAGGGAGGTAAAGGACAGAGTAGAGATGGATGGACAGACAGATGGATGGACAGACGGACGGACAGAGGTCTTCGCTATTTATTACACATCCATTAAACTTTAAACCCTTGTATTTAACAGAATCGCTGCTATGACATAAATGTTTCTGTATTTAACTGATGTACAAGCCTGAACTTTTGTACCTGCACAGTTTGACTAGTTTCTTTCCCATCGAGTCATTAGTTACGCTTGAAAAAGTTACCAAATTTCATTATACAATTATTGATCGTCTGGCACACAGTGTGAAAATTTAAATTTTATAGTAAATTTCCTTTCTTATTATACCTACAACAATTGTTTACAACAGGCTTGCACTACAGTGGAAGTCCCAAACTCGGAAGTATACTCTCTATTTTGTTCTTTCCCAAGTGATTTGTGAAAGAAAGGTGGTGCAAAAGCACCAAGAAAAAGTAAGCCAAAACTGGTTGAGTGTGACCGGTGCACACCCAGTAGGGGACACTCTTCTCCTAGTGTGGACGGATCAGAATACTGATGCCAACTGTATAAAATATATATATGAATATACGAAGGGTTTTAGCTTGTATCTTCTGCCGATTAATAATTGCATGTTTTTACTAGAAAATCAAGTTCAGTTCGCTGTTACTGCACTGTGCACGCTGCTTTCTAATGTGTGAGTGTGATGACAGAATGTTTTGATTGCAACTGTATGCGAGGGTGCAAGAAGATTTCTTCAATAATCTATGATCCCAGTATAATCCACAATGCCATCTAACGTGTAGTGCAGGTCTGTTAATCCACGATAATTAAAAATAGAATTTCCTGCGAGATCCATTGTTGTCATTTTCGGCTTTGTTTCTTGACAAATATAACATATTTTCGAGACTGTTAAATTGTGATTGGCAATTATTTTGACTGAATTGATTTATGTAATACTGGTGACCGCATGGTATACATGTACAGCATGCAGCGATAGTACGAGGAAACCTCTGTCCAATCCATAGGGTACGCTTTTACTTATATTTTTCCTTGTAAAAGCATTGAGAAGCATTTTAGTGCTTCTCTACTAGTAGAATAATTAGTCAGTCACTCTGATTATTTCTCAAAGCTGAATAGTGCTGCTCTACTAAAGAAGACTGTTTTTATAAAAGTTAATGTCAACTTATCCGAGTGCAATTATTTCTGTCTGAGGTTGAAATATAATTATTCAACCTGGCTTCTTTGTGTAAGTTTATGCAATTGCATGCAATAAGTATTTTAATTGTTTATATGGAATAATACGGCAACCATTAAAGTTTACTTTGCTACGTAGATTTAGCTCCAATAAGCTGTAGACAGCTGGCAGATCAGCTTTCGGTCCAGGTTTTGAACTTGATATATTTTGTTCAAAGTCCATTGGCACATCTCCTTAAGCTGTACCAATATTATTGAAACATCTCTCTGTGTTAGTAATACAGGCTCTTATCCAAGACTTAGTGTCTGGGAAGTGTTTTGTTCTATCGATGAAATACCAACTGGTGGACAGAATAGAGCTTGGTGAGATATTTTTGTATAGCTAAAGATGCGATGAACCTTGTTATGAAGTTTTATTGTGTAAGTACTCAATTATTTTACATTATAAATAGCCAAACTGTTTTGTGTACATTTCAGGGTATTTTATTATAAGATTTTTTATAAAATGGTTCATTGGTGGTAATAAATAGCTGTAGTTACTGTACTTCTGAATTGTGGTAAATCGAACCCCAAGATATCTACCCTGCTACACTTGTACTAATCCACGGCTTCTGGTACCAGTGCGCAGACATATAACCAATGAATATAACTAGTGAATCTGCCAACATTGGAGTTATGTGATCAGCAGGGAGGAAGGATTCTTACCCGAATAAGAAGATGGGAGGGCTTCCAGGTAAACAATTGTGGTAGGTATAATAAGCAAGAAAATTTACTATAAAATTTAAATTTATTATCAATCTACCTTACAACAGGCTGAATAAACAATAGGAGGAGGGAATCACATAACCAACCCACACACAACTCGACTGCGTTGGAACCATGGACAGAAGAAGAGTACCCAAGGCCTATAAAACCACAGCATCACAAACATTGGAAAATGACAATGAGAGGTGAGGTGTATGGCTCTGTGTGACACACAGACAGAAAGGACAGTAACCAAGCACAGGGTTGGAACTAACCCTGGAAGAAGCCTAATGGCTAGGACTGATAACAGCATGAGCAGAAGAAAGAAAGCCTAAAGAAAAAAGGTCCTCAGACTGCTCCTGCAACTGACGCAGGTAGAAGGTGGAGAAAGTAGAAGCGTTTCTCCAGTAGGGTGCCTGCATAACATCCGACAACTTGACAGAGTTAGCAAAAGCCCAGGAGGTAGACAATGCACACACCTCATGGGCAGAAATGCAATTGGTAATACAATCATCAGTAGCCAGATGAGCACATGACATGCGAATGGCGAGACAAATCCACCTAGAAATGGATTGAGGAGAGATCTTCTGTTGGCCAGGGATAAGAGACAGAAAGAATCGTTTCCTGCCTTTCCTGATAAACTGTGTCCAGTTGGGGTAAAAGCGAATTGCACAAACCCGACAGAGCAAAGGGCAATTACCCTCAACAGAAGGAAGAGCCATGATACAGATAGGAGGAGGAGCAGAGTCTGGTATCTGATTCTTGGCCAGAAAGGAGCAATCAGTTGTAAAAGTAACACTGTTGGTGGTGCTCCTGAAAAAGGCTGGATCAACTGAGGGGCGTGAAGCTCATTAACCCTTCTGGCTGAGGCAAAAGCCATCAGAAAAGCTGTCTTGTATGTGAGAAAACACATATCCACCTAGGATAATGGTTCGAATGGTGCCGATACAACGCTTTTCCACATACAAAAGCGGTCACAGAATGCATAGTCCTGTACCCTTTGATGGTAACAGGTTGGAGATCCCGAGAAAACAAACAGATATACCAGAAACTCTGCACACTGTGTAATTGAAGGAGCGGCATAATCAACAGAGTGATCAGCACACTATCGATAGAAGACCTTCCACTTAGCCGCATAGACTAAACCAGTGGAGTGAAGAAATGCACCCCACTGCTCATCTTGAAAAACCTCTACGGAGGAGACAGGACCAGACAAAAGATATGTGGAGTCACAATGAAGTCGGGTCGATGCGAAACCTCCTTGGGCGACCTTGACAAAGAAGGTTCGCGAATTAGAGGGAGACGTACCAGAACTGCCATCAACAGAGAGCGGAGCTGATTGATCCACACCCGCTGAGGCGACAGGGGTGCGATCAGAATGATTCGACAACTGCAGGTTTGTATCTTGGCTAGAACCTGAGGCAGAATTGGAAACGGCGGGAAGGCGTAGCTGACTAGACCATTCCAATCGAGTGTCAGAGCATCCATGGCGAAAGCCAGAGGATCTGGACATGGAGACACAAAAGTGTCCACTGGACTGGTATGGTCCAAAATGCCCAGAAGCAGGTTGCTCCACAGGCTGTAGGTACGCGGAGGATCTGGAGTGCGGGAACTCAGGAGAGTCACGGGCCTCTGATGGAGAGAATGTCTAGGCTGCACAGATTTTGCTGGTCCCGCTAAACTGACCGAAGGACCAGAATGTGTGGACGGAAGCACAGTAGAGTCCATGATGACTCCACCATGGACATCCGACTCCAAAGCAAAACCAGCTTGGTCTGATGGCTGGGAGACTGAAGCAGAGGAACCAGCTGGTAACCACGCCCGACTTTGCGGAGTTGAAGTCAGGGAAGGTTAAGGCCAAGAACCAACGTCCAACAAAACAAAAATCCCTGCAGACCCCTGCAGGGATAAGCCGAGGCTGGCTGAAATGGAGACTGTTGACGTCACCGATGGAGCAGCAGCAGGCAGCAGGAGTGGATACATCAGTAGCTGTTGACAAATGAGGAAAAGAGGAGAGAAACCAAGCTCGGCTCCAAAGGAGGACTCACAACCCTTGTGACAGCCTCAGATGTCGACTGAAGGGGGACAGCTATCCCGGAACCAGGCATCTCTTCGCCAGAAAGTCAGCAGCTACCGCAGTATCCACTGCCAAAAAAGACTGCAAAACCCTCACTGAGGGGGTATAACTCTCTCCAGACAGAGTCGGTTTGGGAGGCCCCGAACGACTGCGTTCCCTTTCCAGCAGGCGTGGGAGGAATGGCATTTGCCTGAATTACACGATAGACTGAAGCCCAAAAGGTGGAAGACCACACCGCCCACTGGGTCTTTCTACGGAACACCCATATAAAGTGGAGAATGAATAATGGGAAACTTCAAACATGCTAAGGCAACAAAAATCGCCCACAAGGTATCGTCCTAGCAATGTAGATGGGACGATGAACCCAAAGGAAAAATAAATCAGGACACCCCCAGCTACAAGAGTAAGGTGGCAGGATACAAAGGCCCGACAGGAATGGACAAGTGCACCGCCAGGCGGTGGATCAATATACAGCCGCCTATGAAGAAATTGCACTTGTGCAGAAATTTTTAGTTGAACAAAAGGTCAATAAATCCTTCAAAAATAATTGTACATTCCTGGCTTACAACCCATTTAAGTTGAATATATTGTTTTCAAGTTATTGCGTGGAGAATCAAAAGTCACCAAAACTCCCAGATGGTTGTCATGGCGGCCATATTGGACATGCCAGAATGCTGGTTATCGAAAGGAACCATCCTCTAGCCATGACTAATCAACCACAAAAAAACAGTATCTGTTGGATGTATTGTTTTCAAGTTATAGCATGGACAAATAAAAGTTAACAGACAGATGGATGGATGGATGGATGGATGGACATTGATGCTGGTTATTGAAAGGAACCATCCTCAAGTCATGAGTAATCAACCATCAAAAACAGTATCTGTTGGATGTATTGTTTTCAAGTTATCGAGTGGACAAACAAAAAGCTAATGGACAGACAGACGGACATTGCCATACCATAATACGGCCCGCTCATATGAGCGGCCGTATTAAAAAGTACCTCAACAACCAAAAGGGGAACTGGCAGAAATTCAACCCTCAACAGAGGGGAGAAAAGCTGCCACAACAGGCCCCAGCTGACACCTAACTCAGATAAAAGCAGCACCCAAAGGGTTAGCATTAACGAAAAAGAGTCTGAAACAGCATGGTAGGCAAAAATCGCACGCGAAATCGGTATAGAGATATATCATGAAAAACGTGAATAATCGAGAGAATATACAAAAACACAGCCCTGTATGTCTGGATGGTGAAGAAACAGCTTTGAGTCCACAATTCAGAGCAGGATCATCGTCAACATCGAGTCAAAAGGTATCACTGTGGATGAGCAAAAAGATATGCATCTTCACAAGATAGCAGAAGAAAAAAGAATGACACGTTGGGTATACGTCTGTGCACTGGTACCAGAAGCCATGGATTAGTACAAGGAGACAAGTGTCCCCCACTGGGTGTCCGCTGGTCGCACTCGACCCAGTTTCGGCCTATTTTTTCTTGGTGCTTTTAAAAAACAATACTTTCCAATCACAACATTAACCGTGACATCTGCAGATCCTCTGTTATTTCTAATTTAACGATACAAATTTCAACAAACATGCCCAATAGAAAAGATAACGAATGTAATTTAGACTGGTTCCCAAAAGGTTGTTTTGATTTTTTGTCAATCCATTTGATAAATACCGCTTCAAACAAAAATAATGGACTCTTCACCTTTGGGTTTAAACATCGGAATTAGAATTTGTTTTTTTAAATGAATTTTAATGCATGGGGATGTGTGTAATAAACACAGAATGTGATATGTGTTTGAATCGGTGGGTGTTTTATATAATGAGTTGGAATGGCATAGTCATATTTCTTGAAAGCCTATGGCTCTCTCAAAATATGACTATGCCATTCTAATGAGTGGGGGGATAATAACATGCCTTGTACTTAGAATGCAACACTTGAAAAAACATTTCTTGAATAACAATAAATTTTCATTTTTTTACCTCCAAAACATAGCTTAGGACCCTTCATTGGAACAAGATCAACAGGCTCATTCTAATGAAGGGTCATGCAGAAGCAATGTTTTGGGGACAAAAGTTGAAACAATAATAAAATTAGAATGATGATTTCTTTTGAACAGAACTAGTTGGACATGGCTGTTATGTTGGGTAAACACTTAAAATGAAGCTGTGGAGTGGTGGGCCTGAAACAAAAGTCTAGGTAAACATGGAGAGAGGTAGTTACCAGAAATGAGAGTCAGAGAAATGTAACTTTAACTGTGCAAGTTCATAAAAACTACTCATTTTTCCCTTAGCCAACAAAATGAGCCCCGAAGTCCCCATATGGTCTTTTGGTGTTGGGATCAATTCCACAAAGGGAACAACAGTTGTTTGTGTATCCTTTCTTTTGCAGACCTCTACAAATTAGGCAACCATTTCCTTCACCCACTGATACCCTCAAAAGAAACAGAAGGGGGGGGGGGGGTTGGGGGGTGGTACCAATTTTTTGTTTACATTAACTGCTAGACCTAAAGACAAACAGGGCGAATGTGTACTCTAACTGCCTGGAGTGTTCATTTATTAACTCTTCCAGAATCATGATCTTCAATAACATGTTGATAAGATTTGGTGTTCTTTGAATTTGACAATAAAATGCAGATACATAAAACTGTTGGAAATGGCAAGGGTCTCAGAGCTGATACCATTAGCTTTGCGAGAGAAACTCAGAAAATTAGCTGCAGTATTCTATGAGGTGCCTCTCACAAACAATACTAAATATATTGTATCGCTCTGACCTTTTCTTGCAAGAATATGAAGACAAAATAACATGTTTTCCGAGCTTTTGTGAGGTTTGAACAAGTTTTGCAAATTATTAACCTTATAAACCTCACTGACTTTCAAACTGTGGTAAAATCTATACAGAAACTCCACCTTTAGTTGACTGTCCTAAAGAGAGCGCTAAAAAGAGTTTATCAGACTGAACATATATATGTCTGTTCAGAGTAGTGAAAAATTATTATACTATTTAAACACAGTAATTAAACAGTCTATGAGCACAATGCAAATTAGAAAAATCTATACTTTATTAAAGTGAGAAATTACCTTCAGTGTTCTGCGAACTTTGTCAATGAAAAATTTCCAGCAGTTTTCTCTACTGTCTTCCATTCCTAACCCCTTTACTTCAGATCGGACACCACCTATAATATTTTCAATTTCATCATCTGCAAATAAATCAGGAATTTCTCCTGATGCTAACAAATCATTTATCAGCACAAGGAATTTTTCATCTGCAACTTGGGCATCTGTCATTAGGAAAACCATACCCATACTTTTTAATCCTGTCTTTTGATAAAGAGCAGCCAGGTCTAATTTCAAATCTGGAATACTATAGCCTTTCCTCAGTGTTATCTGGAAAACATCCAGACTGCTTATGAAAGCAGATAATCTTGATAAACTTTGTTTGCCACTGCCTCCAACACCAATAAGAAGAGCATTACCACGAGGCGATTCTAATATTCTATTGATGCGACAAATATGACTCATGGCATCTTCAAACAAGACAAGATTCATTGCTGCATTGAGTTCATTATAGTTTTCAAGGCCCTCTACTAGAAGTTTATTGAGCTGAGGCCATTCATCAATAGGTAAATATTTGGGATCACCAATTCCTTGAGCAAAGTGGCAATAAATTAATGGTTTCTTGAATACCACACTTTCATCCAGATCCTGCAAGAAAAATATCATAGACACAATGATTCTCAGCCAAATAATATCATATTACATAAAGTTTGAAGCAAAATATTATCATAGATACGATTCCAAAGCAAATAATATCATAGACACATTATTCCAAGCCAAATAATATCATAGACATGACATCTGAAGCCAAATAAGCTCAGAGACATGACTCTTCAAGCCAAATAAAGTCACAGACACATGATTCCAAGCAAAATTAAATCTTGCATCTCTATACCTAACAAAATAACAAAAAATGTCCTGCTGTTTCTGGTTGCATTGAAATAAATCAGTTAACAGCTAGAAGCAACTTTCATGGCTTAAATGAAAAGGGTTGAAAGGCCTGTTGCTTGCTCAGCAATATAAAAAAGATACAAATAAAATTATTTTGTTACAATTTATTAAAGAGTGTCAGTAGGCATTCTCCAATAAATTAAAACAATTATGAACAAATCCTGCAAAAATAAGGCACCCACTTGGCATCTTTGAAAAGAAAATACTTGTTTTTATTCATCTTTAAAAAATTTATAAATGTACCAGTTACAGTTAAAAAATCAGTTAATGACACTCATTGCAACAAGCTCATGAATTCTGTTGCAGTATGGAGAAACAGAATCAGTATTCAAAAGAACAGGAAAATTTTGGGGTTAGTCTCATTTTGCCGATCGACTGAAAGTAATTAACAGCTAGAACGCAAAGAAAACAAACTATAGTTTGTTTCATACAAGTTTGTCTGTGTTTGTCTGTTTTGATGGTTGATCATGGGTGTTATGATTTTGCATTGACACTCATCACACCAACTCCTTTTACATAGGCCGAGTTTATATTACTAACTCCTTTTACAATGACCAAGGTTTTTTTAACTAACTATTTTTACAAAGACCAAGATTTATTTTACTAACTCCTTTTATAAGGACCAATGTTATTTTAAAATGAGTTCTTTTTTGTACTCGTTCATTTTGTTCATGGATATACTTAATACTTTTTTCATGCTCTGGAAGATAAACAACTGGTATCAAAACAGGGTTCCTGCTGGCAAGGAGTGATAAAATTCAAGGCTATTCAAAGCCATTTTTCGACATTTTTCAACATTATTTAAGGCCATACAAAAGCCAAATTCAAGGATGTTCAAGGCCCCACCATCACCAGACCTAATTTGGACTCTTCTGGTCATTACTCCCTTCTCTAACTATCCTTCAAGTGAAGTGGAGGAGAGGGATAATTACCAGAGGGTACGACCCAGTAAGGCATATATAGAGGATATCTACGATGTTTAGTGCAAGTGAAAAATAAAACTTTCAGGTCCACATGAATGAGATAATTCCCGATATTCACTAAAACAGCATAGATTTTCTTTTTATTATCTGCTATGAGACATTCTATTGTACAATATTCAGGCCAATTCAACCCCAAATGCATATGTTTCAAAACAATAACAAAGATCAGCTGATCGTTCCTTGAAGGCGATATGATGTGGCATAGCGCGGCGTCATTTAGGAAGCTACTGAGGGATATTTGCGATAATTCACAGCCTAGCATCTAATAAAAAACTATTATAGTTATAACGCACTTCGCCTGGATTTTTATTTCGTGAATATTCAAGGTTTTCCAAGGCCTCCTTACCTTTTTTCCAGGATTTCAAGGCCTTGAATGACCCTTAGTCCAATTCAAGGCCATTCCTTGAATCCAAGGCCATGCAGAAACCCTGAAAAAATGGAATCCGACATGTATATAACCCATCCACCTAATCCACAGAAAATCAATGAAAGTGAAAGTCAAAGGACTGAGTTACCATTGTTCAACTTGAACTTACTTCAAAATTTTTCTTGATGATATCTTTCTGAATTTTATCATATGTCTCCAAATCTTTGACCTCCACTAATTTATCTCTGTACACCCTTTCTGCCTCATGCATCCACAATCGAACTAACTCTGGTGGTGTTTTGCAGCACTCTGCACCAGAGAACAACACGCCCTAAAACAAAATATTATATTATCATCAATTAGAACCCAGTGTCATTTTCAACATATGTGCCTAGAGAGTGACAGCAGTATCAAGAAAGAACAAATCAAGTTGGACAATCATCTGAATGACCAAATTTTCCAGGATATTTTGTAAAACAAGCCATTACTGAAGGTATGAGAACAAATATGAAGGCTCAAAACACATTTACCAGATGTATGGTCCCATGAGTCTTGAGATTCAAACAGAGCTTGACGGAATAATTACATTTAGCCGCACTGATATTGATTCGTATCACAGCCATTTGCCTAACTTAACCCTTTGATACTTTTGTACGTCTTATGACGTACGAAATCAAACAGAGCGTTGATACTTTGTGGTCACTTGTTTCGTTATTATTTTTCGATTTTTTCAAGTTTTAACCTCAATTCCTATTTTCTCCCGAATAGTGCTCAGTGACAGCAACTGAGCCAAATGTTATCGCAGCTTATAATACTAATATAATCCTGCTGTCAAGACTTCTTAACTGGTTGAGTGCTAGAAGCTTCTATCAGGGCTTTCAAAAATTGAGGATGCCAGAGCAAAAGCCAACAATTTCCTTGCTTATAATTCATATTCAGTCAAACACAAAAAATATTTTGATTATATTAATTTGTTCTATTACAAATTATTGGAGAGTGCCTGTGGGCACTCTCCAATAATTTGTAATAAAACAAGTTTTGAATAACTAATTCAGACCACCAAAAATAATCTATCCCTCAACCAGATAATCATTAATGTGAAAAATATCTTGTTATTTGTACTTACCGATGTTTGACGTCGCATTTTGAAAAACGTTGAAGAAACTGAATTGCCAGCGACGTTTGAATGTCAGGATAATTAAAGTCTCAAAGGGTTAAGAGCTAAAACTGACCAGTACTATTCACAAAAATCTTATGAGCATTCAGTGGAATGAGCTCATTCCAGTGAGGTCTCATAAGTTATATTTTTGTTGTGAAGAAACAATTGTCAGTGGATGCACAGGTGACACAAATGAACAAGGTAGTAGGGGGCAAGGGGCAGAAATAATTTAATCCTACAGCTCTATAGAGTAGAAAAGTCACAGAATTATAAGTGTTGAAAGGGTTAATTATACATCTTTTAAACACCAATATGTGACAATCCTAACATACAAAATGAAAGCACAAGATCTTTCTAATCCCAAGTACTAGACCAGTTGTTGAAGAAGCAAATGAAAGTGTCAGTGACATTGTAGCTCATCTTGACAAACTTGAACTTGGTAAGTTTCAAGTGAAATGGCAAAATTGAAGATCACTGGTTCCAATGTTATTTGGTGAAACATCAACATAACAGCATTGTGTGCACAATGACTGAGCAATCCATGCATTTTTAAATGTAAACTGTAAGGCTGCCTAAAGGAATAATGTTGATACACAAATGCAGTAAGTTCAGAGGTTATTGTAAATGTCAACTTTTTTAAAGAAATGAATGCTAATCGATAGCTCTTATCTGGAGGTCTCGCCAAATGTGCACACCAAGTAAAAAAACGAACAATCCTGCGATAAATGTGCCATGGAGGCCATCTCAAAGAAGAATGTTGATGCACAAATGCAATAAATTTGAAGATTGTTGCTAACAGCAACAGTTTTTGATGGAAATGAAAAGAAAATCGATAGCTCCTATCTTTGTCACCCTGAATAAGTATACCAAGTTTCAAAACAACCCGATAATGAATGTGCCCTCTGAGGCATGCCAAAGGAAGACATTAATGCACAAATGCACTAAGTTTGAAGGTCATTGCTAGTGGCAATGGTTTTTATCTTCTTTTTTATGGAAATTCATAAA
Source organism: Pictodentalium vernedei (assembly GCA_031216915.1). NCBI lineage: Eukaryota > Metazoa > Mollusca > Scaphopoda > Dentaliida > Dentaliidae > Pictodentalium > Pictodentalium vernedei. Next base: position 27,337,728 of record CM062293.1, read on the forward strand.
TATGCCCTGTAGAGAGTGCAAAAGGGATAAGTTGCTGCACAAATGCACTAAGTTCAAAGGCTGGTGCTAACAATATTTTTTATGGAAATGTTAAAAAATCAATAGCTCACATCTAGAGGTCACCCCGAACACGCATACCAAGTTTCAAAGGGATCTGATCATAAATGTGCCCTGTGGGACCTGCCAGGGGAATATATTGATACCTGACTAAATTAAGTTCAAAGTTTCGAAGGTTGTTGCAACTGCAACATTTTTTGATGGAAATAGAAGAAAATCGATAGCTCCCATCCAGAGGTCACCCTAAACAAGCATATTAAGTTTCAAAGCAATCCAATTATAAATGTGCCATGTAGGGTGCGCCAAAGGGAAATATTGATGCCTAACTAAACTAAGTTCAAAGGTTGCTGCTAACAGCAACACTTTTGACAGAAAAGGAAGAAACTCCATAGCTCCCATTTAGAGGTCACCTCAAACAAGCATACCAAGTTTCAAAGTGATCCGATCAAAAATGTGCCCTCTAGGGTGTGCCAAAGGGAAATATTGAGGCCTGACCAAGCTGAGTTCAAAGGTCATTGCCAGCGGCAAAATGTTTCGACAGAAATGGATGAAAATTGATAGCTCCCATCTAGAGGTAACCCCAAACAAGCACACCAGGTTTCAAAGTGATGCAATCATAAATGTATCCTGCAGGGTGTGCCAAAGGGAAAAACTGATGCATAACTGCACTAAGTTCATCAAAGGTCATTGCCAACAGCAACTATTTTTGATGGAAAAGGAAGAAAATCAATATCTCACATCCAGAGGTCACCCCAAAACAAGCATACCAAGTTTCAAAGCAATTCTATCATAAATGTGCCCTGCAGGGTGTGCCAAAGGGAAATACTGATGCATGACTAAACTAAGTTCAAAGGTCTTTGCCATCGGCAACATTTTTTGACAGAAATGGAAGAAAATCAATATCACCCATCTAGAGGTCACTCCAAACAAGCATACCAGGTTTCAAAGCAATCCAATCATAAATGTACCCTGTAGGGTGTGCCAAAGGGAAATTTTGAGGTCTGACTAAACTAAATTCAAAGGTCACTGCCAGCAGCAACATTTTTTGATGGAAATGGAAGAAAATCAATATCTCCCATCTAAAGGTCACCCCCAAACAAGCATACCAAGTTTCAAAGCGATGTGATCATAAATGCGACCTACGTGGTGTGCAAAGGAAATTGTGGATGTACGTATGGACAAACGTATGTATCGAAGCTGACGGACGAGAAGTGATGGCAATAGCACAGACTGACTTTGTCAAGTTCAGCTAAAAATCATAACTGACCAGTACTATTAAAAAAAATCGCTTATGCGCATTCAATAGAATGGGCTCATTCCAATGATGGCTCCTAAGTTATATTTTTGGTGTGAAGAAACATTTGTTAGTGGATGTACAGATGACACCACGAACAAGGTGGTGGGGGCAAAGATCAGTAATAATTTAATCCTACAGCTCTAGAGAGTAGAAAAGCCACAGAATTTTAAGTGTAGAAAGGGTGAAACACCAATAATTTCAATCCTAACTTACAAAATGGAGGCACAAGATGTTGCTAATCCCAAGTAGTGGTCTGTTGAAGAAGCAAAAAAAAAAAGTCAAGTGATGACCATGAAAAAGCCCCTTAGATTGATCTGATAAAAAATAATTTGGATAAATGAACTAAGTGATGGGAAAGAAAGTATATGAGGTAGATGTAATTCCTACAATAGGGAGAAAAAACAAATTATAACTCGAGCAATAATTTTTAAGTACTTCTACGAACAGTTTGGTAAAAAATTGTCTGAAGTCAGACAAATACCTGTAATCTCTTGCGGTCGAGTGAATGCTACAGAAGTAGCCAAATTTTTTCCCCAAAATAAACAAGAGGCCGCACAAGGCCGAGGTGCTCACCTGACCATGTTGGTTTAAAGAAGGATTTAAGTAGCATCTATGGCTAGTTAATAAAGGAATGAAGTTATTTAATTATTTATAAATCTGTTGTCCATTCCAGTTGATTTTTTCCTAGTACTGGGATACTACCACAGAAATAATGCCAAGATCTTCAATAAAGCAAACTAGGGAGTCCAAATATCAACCTAGGGACTTAACCTGAACAATCTTTAACTTGAACAATCTTGAAGGATGTTGTATACCAAATATCATAAGATTCTGACTGGTGGTTCTGGAGAAGATTTTGAGAATAAAACCAATTTTGCACTATGTTAAAATTTGCCCCCCCCCCCCTCCCCCCCAATAGGGAGCACAAATATCAACCCAGGGACTTTACTGGAACAAACTGAATCTGAACCCTCTAACGATGCCATATACCAAATATTAAAAGATTCTGATTGTATCTCAAGAACAGTTTTAAAGATTATTCCTCATGTGGGACTAAGTTAAAATTTGGGCTCCAATAGGGAGCCCAGATATTAACTCAAAGACTTGATATGAACAAACTTAGATCTGACTTCCCTAAGGATGCTGTATACCAAATATCAAAAGATTCTGACAGTTGAATCTGAAGAAAAAGATTTTCAAAGATTATTCCTCATTTTGCACTAAATTAAAATTTGGGCTTCCTCAGAGAGCCCAATTATCAACCGATGGACTTGATTTGAACAAAATGAATTCAACCTTTGTAAGGTTCTGTATGCCAAAAATTAAATGATTCTGACTGAAGAGTTTTAAAGATTATTCCTCATATTGGACTAAGTTAAAATTCAGATTCCAATAGAAAGCCCAAATATTAACTCAGGGACCTGAACAAAAATAAGATCTATCCTCCCTAGGGATGCTGTACACCAAATATCAAAAGGTTCTGACTGGTGGATCTGAAGAAGATTTTTTGAAGATTATTCCCCATATTACACTAAGTTAAAATTTGGGCCCCCACAGGAAGCCCAAATATTAATGGGAGGAGAGGGGGGTGGGGGGCTTGCTTTAAGCAATCTTGAATCTGACCCTCATAACAATTATGTATACCAAACATTAAAAGATTCGGACTGGTGGTTCTGAAGAAGATGATTTTTAAAGATTTCCCATTTTGCTCCAAGTTAAAATTTGGGTTCCTGCACTGAGCCCAAATTTGAAACATGGGGCTTCATTTTAACAAACTTGTATATGACCTCCCGGTATACCAAAAATCAAAAGATTCTGATCAGTGGTTCCAGAATAAAAAATTTTAAATTTTTTTTACAAATATGTTGACTCCGCATTTTTCCGATGCCTCCCCACCCCCTCCAGAACACCCTGACACAACCGATTTCTATTTTTTTTAACATTCTATTTTACTGGATGCTTCATACCAAATAACAGTTCTCTGTTCCATGTGGTTTGTGAAAAACAAGCGTTCGAAAATATTTCTATTTTAGCTCCTGGGATTCCCATGGGGACACAGTTAATATTTTATATTTGTTTTGCATGAATCAAGTACTTATGTCTCAATAATACCACAAAACAAATTTGGTTCATATCGGGCCAGAGGTTCAGAAAATAGAAATTTAGGGCGGGGCCCAAAAAACTTGCTCCTCCCAGGATAACAAATATTACCCCACAAATTTTGTTTGAACAAATCCAGATCTAGACCTCAAAAGGAAACTGTATAACAAAAATGTAATCACTACATCCATTGGTTCGAGATTTTTTAAAATTTGGGGGATTTTCCCTCCATCCCCTCCCTATTAGGGGAAGCACATTGGTTTGAACAAAAATACAATGCTTCCATCAGGACCATCACTCACACAAACTTCCACTTGAATTAGCCCAGTGGTTTTGGAGAAGACTCAAACACAACTTAACACATGACGACGGATGTAAAATGACACACAAAAAGTGATAACAAAACCTCACCCTGACTTTTAGTCAAGTGAGCTAAAAATATACAAGGAAGTGTTCAATTCAAGGTCATCCAGGAACAAAATATTCATTTTCAAAGTCAAATTCCTCACTACTTTCCCAAATTTCAAATCAGCACCATATAAACCTCTGAATCAGATTACATGAAGTAAAATATCTTAACAGTACACATACCTGAAAAATGTTTGACAAATCTCTGAGATTGAAGACATAATGGAACTTAATGGCAGTAGGTAAAAATGTTGTTGTCACTTTGTTGTGAAGAACTAAAGCTGCAGCAACTATGTTGGTTGCAAACTTCTGTACTGGTCCCACAAATGAATTCAGTGCAAGATGCTGTGACAAAATGCTGGTGTAGATTGTGGATAAAGCATCTGCATTTGGAAAACTGACAGCAAATACACAGAAATGTCTCTGAAAATATAAAAGAATTAAGAAAATTTGTCTCTATATCCCGATAAATTCTGTCTTTCGATTGGTCAGAATGCCTTGTACAAATAGCCATGGCAAAGGGTGCATCCAACATCCAAGGTATATGAGAGCGTGCAGCATCCAGGGTATAAGCGCCTGTGAAACATCGGGGGTATATGTTTTAAACGAAAGCTCTCCGCGTTTGCTCACCTCGATATAAAAATCGAACCAAAAAAAATGGAAAATAGTCACAAATATCCTCAGATTTCTGACAATGCAATCATATTTTGTTGTCACAAATTAAGTAGTTGAATAATTAAAAGGAAACAACTTGAGAAAAATAAAATAAGAGCAAACAATTCATCCCCTGAGTGCCAATGTGTTCTCTGTGCCTACATTAGAACTCAGGGGACGATATGTCAACAAAATACTGTTTACTTGTTTCCTTAATGACCCAAGGGATGTAACTCTATCTGTTGTCTTCTACTTTTGTAAAAACAAAATAGTTATTCACGAATTTGGTCCAACTTTTTACGGAGCGTGAGAAAACGCGTCCACAAAATTTTTCTCCACTATGTTTCTATTGTGTTTCAAACGGGACAAAAATGTTATCTCCATCAACATGTGTGGTATATGGAGATTTAATACCTGGATGTCTCATTTAAACACCTTGTCTATGGCTCAGTGTTTAAAAGCCGACATCCAGGTATTAAATCTCCATATACCATACATGTTGGAGGAGATAACTTATAATAATTCCCAAGTAAAAATTGCACCTCTCTGTATGCAACACTCTATTCTAATCCACATATAATGTCTCAATGTTCATGTCTCATTACACAAAACATCTGTTGGAACAGGGCATCAGGCTTTAAACACTTTCGTGTGGAAGTCCAAATTTGGGCTCTAATAAAATGTGCTGGCTCAGCAATTGAAAGCTATTTGCTGAGGATATGCTTCATATTCTGAAGCAAGTCAAAATACTTTGTTCGTATGAATGTTTTATTCCAATTTATTGGAGAGTACCGTGCATTCTCTAATGAATTGCCATGAAACAAATTCAGATTAACTAATTTTAACAACCAATTTGTCAACCTCTGGTAAACCAAGATTTTGATTTCCATACAAAAAAAAACAAGTAGCAGTTCCAACTCTAAAATTGGAAGTCATGTTCAAATCATAAAAGATTTAGAAAATACCTATAATTCCAAATTTAGAAATTACTCACCTGCAACCTTGCATCAATTGTAAAACTACCAGCTGTTGGATTCATGCATGAGACATACTGAGTGTTGTGGATGTCTTTCAGTGAAAGTTTATGTCTATCATACCAATGGCCATGGTCAATGTGCTGTCGAATCAATGTATGTGGCTGGACTGTGTAATACATATCAACCTGAAAAGTTAAAATTCATAGTAATTTTTATATTTTTGAATACTTACCACTGGCTTAGACCAGCTGTACTTAATTTCTTGAATTAACAGGCCAAACGCTTAAATTTTTAACCCCCCATCCCAAAACTTCAAGCGAAAACGAAAAACGAGAAGTCCAGTGCAGTCCTCCATAGCATGACACGCGTGCATGCGCAGACGTGTCAAAGTGCCTACAAGATCCGCCATTCTTAGTTTGAGCCTGCTAAATGTTATTATTTGGCAGGGAGGTGAGAGTGAACAACTCTCGGGAGGGCACTTGCCATCTAGGCCAGTGGTAAGTATATTTTTTTTCAACATAAACCACTGGTCTAGACCAGCTGAATAAACAATAGGTGGAGGGCTGTTAAATAAGCAGGCAGAATATAACTCCATGTTAAAGGGGATTCCTAACTAGACTGTTAGGATGAATGGAAGAGCAACTCAATATTCATGGACGGTTTGCATCAAGATTAAAATTCATAAGGTATTGTATAGAATGAGCTCTCATAAAGTCGTCCCCAAAAAGTATATACAAGCACCAACGAGCGCACATCATCCATTAAGGAAAGAAGTTAAATTTGAGGAATTCCACATAGAGCCTCTGCATTGTGGACGAACTGAGAGAGTTCCCATAACACTCCATGATCTTGAAGCAATATTCAAGATGCTAATTCCTTAACTACCGCCCCCGCCCCCCTCCCCTACAAGTTTTTGTTAGAACTAAATTCAAACAAACTGAACTATAGGAACAACCTTAATGAATGATACCCTCTCAGAAGTGAGTCCAAAAAACTTTGTACCGCATGATTAATGACAACATTTTTTTGGTTATTTTATAATTTATTAAAAACTATAATCATATCTTATGAAGATACATGTTGTGAGAAGGATAGTGGCCCCAAAGATCTCAAGTCTCCCGCCATTGATTCCAGGTTTCTAAGACCCTAGTCTGTCGATGGCTGAGTGGTGTGCAAGGTTCAGTATTTTTTCGCTAGGCGGTTGGTGCCGAAGAAAACTCTCTCGGTGCGAGTTTGAACCCCTACAATATCATTTCATTTCAATCTAATTATTTATGTTCGTGCACAGCAATAAAAAAAAAGTTGCTCAAGAGATCATATAGCATGCAGCTTGATAAATTTTACTTGTTAAATGCATACTGGGTTTTGGTACCATTTTTTCATATGCACGGTCTTGTTAACCCTTTGATACTTTTGTACGTCTTATGACGTACGAAGTCAAACAGCTTGTTGATACTTTGTGGTCATTTGTTTTATTATTTTTTGATTTTTGAAAGTTTTAACCTCAATTCCTATTTTCTCCCAAAAAGTGTTCAGTGACAACAGATGAGCCCAATGTTATCGCAGCTTAAAATACTAATATAATGCTGCTGTCAAGACTTCTTAACTGGTTGAGTGCTAGAAGCCACTATCAGGGCTTTCAAAATGAGGATACCAGAGCAAAAGCCAACACTTTCCTTGCTTATATTTCATATTCAGTCAAATACAAATAATATTTTGTTTATATAAATTTGTTTTATTAAAAATTATTGGAGAGTGCTGTGGGCACTCTCCAATAATTTGTAATAAAACAAGTTTTGAATAACAAATTTAGACCACCAAAAATAATTTAGCCTTCAACCAGATAACCACTAATGTGAAAAATAACTTGTTTTTTGTTCTTTCCGACGTTTGACGTCGCATTTTGAAAAACGTTGAAGAAACTGAATTCCCAGTGACATTTGGACGTCAGGATAATTAAAGTGTCAAGGGGTTAAACGGAAAACAAATATCTCTTTCAATTTGACAATTTTTGCCAAAAATAGATTAAAATCTCGCTGTCAATAACATTTCACCTGTGTGATGCACCACACATGAGTAAAGATGAATTTAATCAATACAGTAATCAATGAATCTGAATAGTTTTAAAAAGTATGAATGATGAGAATTAATGATATCTAACCTCTGGCATGTTCATGTCATCAACAAAGTAAACTAATCTTCGAGCACCAGGTGGTCCATAGTTACGACCAGCTTTCTTCTCTAATGGTTTCTCAAGTACTCTCTGTAACATTTCTGATGTTGTGTAGAAATTGAAAGGTACATTGGAGATCATAAACTCATCAGACAGATTACTAAGTTTCTCCTGCATCAATACAGTTTTTCCAGTACCTGCATTCCCAACCATCATAACAGGTCTTCTTTTCTCGATCAACATGTTGAGGAAGTATGAAAGTCTAGTTGTTTCTGCTGTGGGTACCAATGCAGCCTGTAATGGCATATCTGGATCCAACTCAAATTTGAGTACACGTTTTGTCCATGGTTCAAATTTCTTCGTCTCACTATCTATGTAGTAATCGAAAACAGTACCATGTAATGGAAATTTGATGGTCTTGAATTCTGTAACCCACCACTTGGTGAACTCCACTCTGTGATCTGCCAGCTGTAACAAATGCAATACTACATGAATAGATATCACTGGATAAAAATAATTCCTAAGTTAATATGAATTCACTTCAAACCTTTAAGACATTTGTTTAACATTATAATGAGCTAAACTGAAGTTCCCGCAAAGCTTTCAGGATTTGAACTGAAAAATAATTGAAGTTTATGAGTCATTCAAGTGAAGACTGTTTCAAAATTGCTGGCAGTGTCTTATGCTGGTGTTTTTCCCCCTACTTTTCACCTCAATAAGCCATGTCTGCATCTATTCTCAATTATTTGTGTCAAAGGAACATTTTAAAAAATATAAATTTTCTGTAAAAGATGATAAGGACTGGATTATATGTTGATCATTTTCAAGAGTACTTGAATACTGCTGAACAAAGTTCTATTTTTCTGTGACTTTTTCAGCTTTGATTTATTTATTTATTGGTGTTTAAGGTCACATATTAACAATGGCTAACATGGCTAAGAAGTCAAGTCAGCCAATCGTTTATACACATTTTGCCCATTTTAGGGGACTTCCACCCCGGACATTGGTGATCGGGTGCTATTTTACCTGTAAAACAGGGCTGGTCTACCACAGTAAACAAGCACTGCTTCACTTCCTGGGGTTCCCATGGGGATTTCAGCTTTGATTATGGCATTTCTACAAACCTCTATCTGTTTACACAATCTTAATAGAAAAAAAGATTTTTTCCACAAAGTAGTTCAGTTGCACAAATTAACACTCTAATACATCAGTCTTGACTTCAGAGAATCAATAATATCCAGTCAATGATAAATACAAAAATCTTAGTAGAATGAAAGTCAATCTGACTAACCTGATCTTGGAACATTGCACCACCAAATGCCCATACACATGCAAACACGAAGTATAACTCGTACAATTCTTTCGGACAGTCAGGTGGTGTATTTTCTGGTGTTAGTAAACACTCCAACAAGTAGCACAACATTTGAACATGACTAATCTCAGCAATGGGAGTAATTTTCTTGAATCTATGCCTCAACTGCTCCAAGCACATTGGTACATATTTGTCAAAAAGAATTAATAAATTGGCTCTCTCTGACTGAACTTCTCTTGTGTCTATCCAACTTTGTACAAATCTGAAAAATGAATACAAAGCATGAAAGTGATGTTCTTATACAATCTACCAGAAAAATTATGGGACAAAAAATGTGTTATGAATTTTGGCATGCAGCGGTTTATAAAAACATTTTCTGCCCTCAAAATAGTGAAGGAGCGTATACTCTTTCAACAAAAATAGTATAAAAAAACACTGCAATAAAACAATTCAAATTTTTTAGATGTTCCTAAAAAAGTTCTTCAAAATTTCTATAGAAAGATTTCGGTCTTCTTACTGAACTTCAACAAAAGCTCATTATAACTCTCCTAATTTTTTTTGGAATTTGCACCACTAAAGAAACAGTCTTTGAGGAGACTATAACGGTCAGACAAAAACATAGACTGAGTATTGAGGGTCTAACAATGTATGGAGAACAAGCCTGGCACTCAAATACACAAAATAAAGTCCATAGTGAGACTCTGTTACATGCATTTTTGATTCACAAAACTCAGTTTGATCATGTTTTTCTTTCTTTTTTCTTGCAGTTAGTTGTAAGGGAAACTTCTATGACCAGCGAAACAATACTGAACCATGCACACCACTTAGCCACCGATAGACTGGGAGCTGTCGGTGGCCAAGTGGTGTGTGTGGTCCAGTATAGTTTCTTTCGCTTGGTGGTCGGTGCCAAAGGAAACTCTCTCAGCGTGGGTTTGAACCCCTGCAAAATCATTTCATTTTAATCTAAATATTTATATTTGTGTACAGCAATAAAAAAAAGTTGGTCAAGTTGAGTATATCAACACAGCATGAGATCATGTAGCATGAAGCTTGAGAAAATGTTAACTGTTAAATGCATACTGGGTGTAGGTACCATTTTTTCTTTTAATTAGCTGTAGTCTTCTCAAAGCCACTTTCGGGGAACTTCTAAATAAGTACTTTTTTTAATTTAAAACAAGCTCGTCTAATGATTTCCATATCCTGCCAACTTTTCTGAGTGCACATCGATGTATTGACTGACCAACTTCATCAATGGGAGATAATTAGGGAAGTTAGTAGGAACAACTGTTTTAGAATGGTAGGTTGGAAAGAAATGCAGCTGCACTTTTTGAGTGAGAATAAAATCTTAGTTTCTAATTGTTTTACTTACGGATTCCAACCCAAATCTTGTGCATTAATAAACAGAATACCAGCTCTGGATACAGTGGCTGGGGTGGCAGTTTTCAAGTGGCTTATTTCAAACAGTAGTCTCATTGATGGCGTCAGTGGAATACGTTCATTACTAGCCAGTGTCAAAACTTTGTTGTCATCCATCACAGTATTCAATGATTCAATCCACATGGGGTCAATATCTCCATCCAACACAATCCACTTTGGTCCATCACTGGTCACGTTTGCAAGATCTCTCATGATCACAGAGAAAAGTCCTATAAATAGATTATTATGGGTATTTATTTTACAGTTACTTCTACAAACTAGAAGGGGTATTAATACCCTGTGGCTCACCAACGGGTGGCCAATGTAAAATGTGGCTGTCCAAAACCTGCACACAAAAGTAAAAAATTCAAGTAAATAAGCACTGAGATGGTTAAATAAAATATTACTATCCCTGAAAAGTATGCTAACATTAAATTGGAAAAAAATCCAAAAAAAAAAAAATCAAAACCTATACATAAAAGTCAAAAATCTGTACATAAAAGTCCAAAATTCAAGTAACTAAGCATGGAAAGGGTTGAATAAAATATTACTATCCCTGAAAAGCATGCTGACATAAAAAAAAATCAAAATAAAAAAAAACAAAAAAAACCTGCACACAAAAGTTCAAAATGTATGAATCCGGACGGTGCCGCCGCCGACATGAGAGCTATGCCATAGGCTCACACAACTACCGTTGGTGAGCCAAAAAGATTCTACCACTTAACAAACCTTTCACACTAAGGCCCTGCGGATCTAATATCAAGTCAAATTGAATCTCAAATTGAATTGGACAGAGGATTTTGAACTGAATTGAATCTTGAAGTACTGTAGTCAACAGAGACACATCTGTTTGAGGAAGTCAATCAAAATGGTAGAATATTCCTATCAGAATTTGATTAAATCTGAAATCGTCACAATGATTTGATTTGGTTCAAAAATTGAACCAAATCAAATCTTTGGGATGATTTCAGACCTAATCGACTTTTGGAGCTTCACAAGACCCCACTCCACACCATAAATACTTTGTTTTGCAGCAAAAACTAGATACTCTTTGCACATAGTAAAGTTGAATGGCAAGCACTAGGCAGTTATCTTCTTTCAACACACACATAAATCCATTCTTCTGTCAACAAAGTTTGGATAATTCCATTGAAAAATGTACTTTTGCATGAATGAGACTGTATCTGAAACAAACATTTACTATTGCGGATTATTATATGCAACAGCTTGGCCAAGGAAACATTTTTGCAAATATCAGAAGAGATATGACCTTCTAATCTACACTTACCATCTTTCCATTCTCTGGTTGCCGGGTTAATGATACCAAATAATTCATCATTTGTTACAGCTTTGGGATCTAAATCAATTGCTGTTGGTTTCTTTCCAAGATTTCTGTATGTCCTCTGAAGAGTGTTCCACACTTTGCTCTTACCAGTACCAGCATTTCCCAACAAAAACACTGAATGACGTACATCAAACAGCTCTTGCAGTTGTACAATCTATAAAAAAAAATCTTTAATATACTAGAAGAAAAGAACAGCTTTAACCGTTTACCAAACATAATGGCTATATCCAGACAGCACTATTCACAAAATTTGCCATTCAGATTTAATTATTTTTTCAATTTTTGTCTCTAAAATACAGTTTATAGCACCTTCACTGGAATGTGCATCAAGTATGGGATCATAAGCTATGTTTTGGAGGCATAAAATGAAATTTTGGGTTTTTCATGAAATTTTATTGCGTGTGTAATCCTAAGATTATGTTAGCTAAAAGGTTAACTGATAAAACTAATGAATTTGATATCATGCCAATAATGTATGAAATTTTGCAAAAATCAAATGAAGAATATAGTGCAATTGTTAACGTTTAACCAACGCATACCTTATCAAAATTTGTTATTGTTGTTGAAATTTAAAAAAATATTTCATCAGAACCATAAAATCTGTTTTTTAACAAAACCATATCATGTGACCCCTGAGGAGTCACATGATCTGGCTTTTTAAAAAAAAGTTTCAATAATTTTTTTTAAACTGTCAATTTGTACAATACGCAATTGGATAGGCAACTCATTAGGTAAGAGGTTAACTCTTAACCTGCTGAGTATTTTCAAGATAGTTTTTCATCAAATCTAGTCATGGCTGCTGTAAAGCAGCCATGACTAGAGTTGTTGAAAATCTAATCTAAATATAACAAGAAATCATTGGTGAAATAATCCATTCAATTTACAAGGGAAAATATGTTTAAATATTCCCAAATTATACTTATATCAGTGACAAGAGAAACCCTGTGCTGGGCAGGAATATCCGCCAGCAGCATGCAAAGAGTTAATGATCTGCTACTTTTCAATCATGATTTTACAAAGGGACAATATTATATGAAAGACAAAAATTGGAAGAAATTGGAAGAATTCACCCTCACCAAATTTCAACACAAAGGCAGATAAAATGCCTGACAGTTTTCAGGTACCACAAAACTAAATATTTTCCCATAGGCAACCCTTGTAATGTTCAGGCACAAAAAATATGATCGCATCACTTTAATTTTCGCATTCAAATATCTTTGTCAAGTATAGCCCTTCAGACAAATTTTTATCACCCTGAAAACAGGGGGTCATGCAACAAATAAGAGAGAAAAACTGACAGGAAGGGAAGTACCGGTCACATGCACATATTTTTCAGGGAATTCCCAACAAAAATACACCAAAAGTCAATTGTATTTTTAGGTCCAAAAGTCATCAAATCACCCTCTTTATTTATCTGGTGTATTCAGCAATAATGCAAGATGTCAATAGAATGTATCAAATGTTTATTGAAACAGTATATTTTCACAAGGCTGCTTATTTTTAGAGATTGCATCATTTCCAAATGCAACATTTCAAGGTGGGTAACTGTAATTCAAATATTGAGTTCAGTGATACCTTTAAGAATATAGTTTAATGGAAAAATGGTAGCTAGTTTTCCTACCTTGAGAATGAAGTTGTCTTCAGCCTGTAATTTCTGGTCCAATGTAGCTTGCTTGATGTTCTTTTCAAATTCCATATCCCTCTTTCTTGGTACATTCAGAGCTGGGAACAGATCTCCAATTAATCCCATAAAGATAGGTGTATCATCCAAAACAATTTTGGGTACATTGAAATCTCTGAGAGCTCTCATAAGCACCTAAAGAAGAAAAAATATGATTTAGAGAACAATTTGTCTGGCTTCAAAGTCGCTTTTCTATGCAATAAATTAATCATGTAGGTATTTAGGTGGCCCAGATTTCATAATACATTTTAAGTACACGTTATTTTTCAAACAATTCACAAGAAAACTTGTTGGTCAATTAGTTGTACAGCTGAGACCGTTTGTTTTCTCTTTCTGTATGATTACACGTCAAATAAAGCCAATCCTCTTTTACTTGGGAGTCCATCCTATAATGAAAAATATTAATCTGAACATATACAAATAAGGCTTTACCTGATCCTCTGGTCGATCCCTGTCTGATCTTTTGAGAGCTCCAGCAACAACTAATACAGACTTGATGGCTCTCAAACCCCAATCATAATGGTCCTGAAAATTTGAAAACATATGATTATATAAAAAGGTTAGTTCATAAAAATTCAATTTTTCAAAAGGAATGTTCAGTTTTTGGATATTTTCAATAACGGTAATTCCTTTTCAATGTTAAATTATTTTAACAAATGTGACTTGCACACAATAATTTGCTGGGAAATTACTTTCCACACTTGGTAGTTCATACAAGAGGTGTGACTGCCCCAGATACTCCCCCACCGGCCCACTGCTATGATTATTCTAAGACGAAGAGGGGCACAACTCTGGTAAAAAAACATCTGATCAAAACTAAAATCGCAGGTGCACAGGTTCCCATGGTAGTGAACATCCATACCAAGTTTCAAAGTTATCGACCCATAAACATCTGAGAAAATCTCGGGACAAAATTCAGGCATTCTAAGATGAAAATTATAAATTTAAAGTAATTTGTATATTTTTTAGACTTACCAATAGCCCAGACTAGCTAGCTGGTGCAAACTCAAAGTTATCAAGGCCAATCACAAATTTTGAACCCCCACCCCCTAATCCCCCAAAATTACTTGCAAAACCGAAAAGTAAAAGTCCTATCTGGTCCTCCATACTTTTACTCTCCATGCATGCACAGCCGTCAGGAAGTGACCAGAATTGGCGCCAACATCATTCTTTGTAGAAAAGAGTACTACATACTAACTCAGTGGGGAGGTATGAGTGCCCACTCATGGGAAGGCCATACCTGTCTGGGCCATTGGTAAGTTTAAATAATATACAAATTACTTTAAATTTATAAAATTTTTATACTATAAACCAATGGTCCAGACCAGCTGAATCGTAAAGTGGCTGAGGGCCTAGGACTTCAGAATTATTAGGCAAACATAGTTCCAAGCCCGTAACCCAAGGTGAAAGGAAATTAAATTTAAAAGGAATTACATGTTTGTCTCTCTATACAGTAATAGAGAAGACATATCATAAATAAGGAGCCAAATTCAAGTAATTCTGTATTCTTAGCATGAAGACTATGCTAATTGGATGTAACAAGTTCCCAATTTTTAAGGCTAGTCCGGACTAAACCCCAAAAATTAGGATGGCGTATTTGAGAATAAGAAGTTGTCCCCCCACAAACACATGCAATATACAATAAAACAGAATCTGTATCCAGGATATAATCTACAGACAAAACAGCTTCACTCATAGTTACACACTTATCAAGCTGGAGGAGAGGTAAAAATCATCCCCCCCAACCTTTTTGAAGGAATCTTCTTCAAAAAGAAGGAGGGGAGCATTCTGGAATCAGTAAAAGCAGTAATAAACTAGTGGTACTGTGTGCAAGCTCACAAAGTGATACCCCCCTATGCCTGAAATGTATAAGTTAGATTATCTCCCCTTGGAAATGTCAGAACGGAATTTTATTGCTTCATGCACATGTTCATATGGAGTTCTTCCATTGTGTAAAGTTTCATGAAAATTCTTCAAATGGTTTAGGAGGAGTTGCACTTATAAGGATGGAGACAGACAGATGGACGGACAGGGTGATTCCTATATACCCACCAAAACTTTGTTTGCAGGGGGTATAATTACAATATAAATATTTGTCGAATAGGCACCCAGGTATTAATTATTATTAATTGGTGCTTAATGCCACTTCAGAAGCTAAGGCTACCGCGGTGATCCCGGTAATTAATATTGCCCACTTGTAACGTATACCAGAGTCGGCATACTTAGATAGGTCGAACACCAGTGATATAATATATAACATACACATGTCCAATAGAATCACAATGGATGATTTCTGGAGAGTAAACACACTTACGTGGTAACCCCTGGCGATCCCTTTCAGGTGTACAATAAATTCCAGTAAATAATACTCCCAGACGTGTTCTATCTGATATTTATGCTCCTAGAAACGTGTGAATATACGAGAGTGTAAAGACAAGTTGTATTCGATTGGGTACCAAAATTAATAGAAACCTGGATCTAGAAATGGAACGAGCTATGATTAACCGACTCGTCGAAGACCACCCCGAAATAATTCATTGTTTCTAATGACCATAACATGCAATAATGCGTCTGCCTAATAATGCATTTATTAAGCTTGTGAGCATAGAAATCCTGTATGTAATCATCGGAATACCAGTTAACTGACTTGACAGCCTCCCAGGTACCTAAAGGCTACCAATTTATTGATGATGAATCAAATGCTCGTATATGACATATAGACGACCAACCACAGGAAACCAACCAACTAAAAGGTGGAAGTGCCCATGAGGTCGCCATAGAACACGACCCAGTCGGCAATCGAGAAATCATGAAATGCATGCATGTACTTAAATGCATACAAGGAACTACGTCTTGCCTGGTAATCGCCTCTTAACACATTGGCGGTGTGTGTGTGTAGGGGGGGGTATCGAATCCCCTTCAGCCGCATTACTTGAATGAAGCTGCCAATCGAGAAGTCATGAAATGCATGTATATACTTAAATTCATACGAGGTTTACGAGAAGAAAACATCTTGCCCAGTAATCGCCTCTTAACACATTGGCATGGGGGGGGGGGAGGGGGGATTCAGAATCATATCGAACCCCCCTCACCCGCATTACTTGAATCGTTCTTGTGTTAGTCATCAAATAGTATAGGAACTGCAAGGCTCCCTCATGTCTGACCGACTCCATAATGCCACTATGAGTGGAGAAGGATGTGATGAACAAATACACCATATTTACATAATAACTCACACCAAACCATACCGATTTGAAGAGAATAACCTCCTCTAGCAAACGGTATCATGTCCGATAAGACAACTAACTAAACCGAGGTGAAGCAGCTAAAGATCTTCCTGTATATGAAGACCATTAAAAGCTGATAACTGAGGCCCTAGAAGCTCACTAGGGAGACTTACAATGCTAGCCATAGCTTATAAGTCTTCATCTACGTGAAGACAGATATAACGGTGTAAGTTGCGGCCCTGAAGGCTCACTTAATGGAGAATTACAGTTACCATCGCACAAGGTAGGGAATGAAGAGCCACTATATAAACACCCCTGAATTCCCAAAGAGACTGCAGTCCCAAGGGATAATAAATTCAGTTATGCCACTGCATAATACTGAAAAAATCTCATTCAATATTTAGCTAGGCTACTATGGTGTAACAATAAGACTCAAGTCTATGACACCTCAGCCTATCTATGCACTATCCATCCAGATTCAGGACGAGAAACAGGTGATAACAAAAAACTGGAGATTAATTTTGACAACGTCTAATGCTTTTCTTCAAAAGGAAAGCTAATACCTCCAGAAGAAAAGCCTCTCTTGGAAGATTTGTCGAACAAGTATTCTTGTAAGTGGAGCTTGCTCGGGCTTATAGCCGCAGGCCTGTCGAGACTACATTCCCACTAATCTTCCGCAATTTATCCACTTTTGCGAGGTTTATAACCTACCGCCAAGTGGCAAGCAACCGAAATCTATTCTCGACGACTTCAACTGATCCCTTCATTAAGAGGGCCTTTACCTCCACTAGGAGCGACTCTCTTTGAAAGAAACTTCCGTGATTAACGTCCAGTTTCTCGGGAAGTTGATAATCCCCCGTAAAGTGGCAAGCAATAGAGGTCATGTCCATCACCTGTACGACTTACGATGCTTACGGGAGAAGAAACTACGTCCTCTCTGCGAAGAAGCTTGCCTCGTCGACCTCAATTGTTCCCTTCAATAAGAGAGCCTTCACCTCCACTAGGAGCGACTCTCTTTGAAAGGAACTTCTGTGATTAACGTTCAGTTTCTCGTGAAGTTGATAATCCTCCGTAAACTGGCAAGCAATAGAGGTCATGTTCATCACCTGTACGACTTACGATGTTTATGGGAGGAGAAACTAGGTCCTCCCTGCGAAGAAGCTCGTCTCGTCGACCTCAGTTGTTTTTTTTTCAATAAGAGAGCCTTTACCTTCACTAGAAGCGACTCTCTTTGAAAGGATCTTCCGTGTTAACGCACAGTTTCTCGTGAAGAGGATAACCTTCCATTAATCGACGGCCTAGGGATGTCTGATCCATAGCCTTGATCAGACCTATACCCCTTTTCTGAGTCGCTATTATGACGACTTCCAGAGTAAATATAAAAGGGTTATTGTACCCTCGCAAGACATTCTCTTGATGCTTTCTTGGAAATAGAACAGCCTTGCTTACCCCGGTCTGCTGAAGTGTGTTAAGGAGACAGCAACTTCAATAGCAGAGCACTGAAGCTTCATTTAGCCTGCACATATATCAATGCAAACTTGTCATCAAATAGTATATTTCCAGGAACAGGAGCGACTCAGAGAGAGCTTTTCACCTTGTCATCTATAAGTGATGACGACACAAGGGCAGCATCACGTCTTACCAACTCCAAATTCACTGTCCGTGCGGAGTTGTACATGGCATACATGACTGCCCTGGAAAGAACTCTAGCGAGGAACCACGTCCTCATATTTCTTCCCATTGAGACGTTGCGCCATAGCTCTGGTAAGGTGATCTGCTTAGGGCATTGCGCCCAGATTTGCTCTTTTCAAAGAAATAGCACAATCCATTATTTCCGAGCATGTATTAAATGATGCAGGTAGGGACATATTTTCATCCCCGGCCTGCTCATCTAAACACAGACTTATTCCGATGGAACAATATTCTTAAGAGCTTAAGACTTTTCATAATCTTAAAGTGCCCTTCTGTGAGATATGGAGACTCACACTCTGTATCCCTCTCACCATCCCACTGTTCCATCCGCAAATATGGTCAACTCCATCTGATTAAACGGATGACTGGACCAATGCAGCACCGACTGACAGCTCACCATCGGAGTCTGTTAAACGGTAGAACTAGTCTCAAATGACTAGCCATCAACCCAAACTTGTGAAGTCAGATAGCCAGTCTGTGATCAATGCGCTTCATAAAAGAAGCAAGGGAAGATGCCATAGCTGCCATCGAATCCGGCTGCATTGTGGAAGAAGCGTCTCAAACCGCAAGCGTAAATGGGCGTCCCAACTCACTAAAGTTTTGCGCACCAAAAACAGTCGACTGCCAATGGAAAGAAGGTTCTTCAGCTCGCAGTCTGCTCCAGACCTTGCCAAGCATTCTGTTAGTAACTTTTAGGCATCTATGTCATATCCATCATATCCATGGAAGAGGAAGCCGTAACCACAGCCGACCCCAGTTGAGGTGCGGGAGAAGCATCCCGACTCGTCACACGGGATGGATGCTCCTCCTCACTGAAGTTTCTTACAACATAAAACAGTCATCCCCGACTGTTAACGGGATGAAAAAATGCTCTGCACTCTTGATCTGTCCCCAGATCTCGTAGAGTATCCCGCTTAGAAATTTCTAGGCTTAATCCTCTTTCGTGTGCTTCCATGTAAGTAGAAGTCATAACTGCCGCCGGCCCTGGCTGCAGTGTGGAAGGAACGTTTCGATGCGGGTTCCGACTCAATAAGGTTTCTGACAATGGAGGACACAGTCGGCCCCGACAGTTAACGGGACGAAGAGGGTTCTCCAATCGGTGATCTGACCCCAGATCTAGGCGAGCATCCCGTAGAGAAACTTCAGGCTTCTACTACATGCACAATTGACCGGACCAAACCCAGCACCGCCCGACAGCTCACACTGGAGTCTGCAGGAGGCTGCTCTTGCATTAGCTGGGATGCTGCTAATAGCTACGCAACTGCGACAGCAAGTCTGTTCCTGAGGCTTGAGGAGCAGCGGTCTTCTGTTTTTCCCACCACTTGCTGCTCCTGGGACAAAGATCCTGAGATCGCTCTCTTCTCCGAGCATCCCATTGATCGATGCCTCGGATCGCTAGCTATCGGATGGTCCGACTTCAAGTACAAAGGAAGGCTCCATCTTCGCGCAGCTGACTGGTTATCTGAAGTCGGGTAGCTAGCCTGCAGCCATGTGTGCTTTAATAACATAGTGGAGGAAGCCGTGACTGAAATCGTCCCCGGCTGCAGACTAGGCGGAGCGTCCCGAGCGGTGGGCGGACATATGCTCCGGCTTGTGCAAGTTTCTCATAACAACATTTTGACCCAAATGTTGTTAGGTTAGAGAGGGGCCTCTCCCAGTCGCGGTCTATTAGACCTCGTCAAGTACAAGAAACCTGCTGACTTCCTCCTTATTTCCTCCTTATTTCCGTCGATGCTGGGTGAGCTTATTTATATTTAAGTGCTCGCTCTACGCACATCTACACTTCCTTCGACCGCAACGGACTTACCCGGCTCCCATGGACGGAGTAACCATTCACCAGTCGGGCTAGCTGCTTGAAGAGATTAAAACCCTTAATAAAAGGCCTTAACCCTTGCAATCATGAGCACTGCAGCTAGCTCTGTTTGCTCAACGGAGCACAGCAACGGTAACACACTTGGATGGGTGTCATAATATCATCACCATGTTCATGTTCCTCTGAAATAGAAACTGAAAAAAATGAATTATAACACGGTGAGAGGCCTGGCCTCAAAACCTCACTGCCGACAATGTACCACAACACCCGTCTCCACCATTAGTCATCCCAGTGAACGCAAGAATGACAAGAGTCCACAGGAGTGCATCAACTAAAGTCGATATCAGTCCTCCAAACTCCACAACAAAATATATAATTAAGATACATGAATAACAGTAATCAAAATTAAATTCAAAATATTTTTTGGAAATTTAAAAAAAAAAAAAACGCCTAAGTTCCCAATGGGAACATTAAGAGACCAAAGGCATCCCGATAGAGCCTAAGTGTTGACACAATCCAAATTTATTGAGCTACACTACCGGAATAATAATCCATGTATCCTTCAGCAATTCTACAGTAATAGAATATAAAATACTACCTACATATGAGGACGTTGTCAAAGTAAACAACGTCAATGGAAAAACCGGAAACAAGACATCAGGCACGCAAAAAGGCCCAAAGTCAGAAACCAATTTAAATGCTACCAGATGCAAAGCTGGATCTTCATATGAAGAAAAAACGATAAATCGGATTGAGGATGCAAGACTAAACGACCTAAACCCCTAGAGTGAGGACGTAACCATGGGGGAAAATAGAATAAATATTCTGCATTAAATGTTAAAAAAATTTCAATAAAAAATAGCCCAAAAATCTTATGGTTTATGGAAGAATAGGGAAGGAATACCTAACCAACAGTGGCATAATCATTATCAAAAATGATGACGTCAGGCATACGTCCTGAAATTGGGAAACATGAAATAATTTTTTAATTATTATAAAGGTACAGCCCTGAATGTCTAAAACCCCCGTTGAACACTTCCATCATCCAATAACAGCCTTGGATCCACCAATTCTTGCATTGATTTGTGTCTGGTATCCTCAAAAAAGGAGATTTTAAAGCACAGATGTCAGTTCATTGTTGCTGACTTTAGGGCCAAACAAAGAATATGTTTGCACCAATTCCGGTCACTTCCTGATGGCTGCACATGCACGGAGAGTAAAAGTATGGAGGACCAGATAGGATTTTTAATTTTCGGTTTTGCAAGCAAATTTGGGGGATTGGGGGTTCAAAATTTGTGTTTGGCCCTTAAAAACTTTGAGTTTGCACCAGCTAGTCTGGGCCATTGGTTTACAGTATAAAAAAAACAGTGCCTGTGTGACTAAAATCGTCTTTATTCTAAAACTGAAAAGTAGAAGGATGTGCTGAGACTCAGAGGGCCACTTGTTAATTCACATTTGTAAAGTTAGGGATGTGCTTATGTCGGAGTACGAGCTCAGACATGCATGACCAGTCAGTGCAGTACATGATAGAATATGGGAAATTGGGGGGAGGGGGGACTGAAGCTGATCTGCCCCCTCCCTAATGAATCTGTGCTCCCCAACTATGAATTGCGTGACTCCACCATTGTCCCTGTGATCTTAACTGTTGCTTCAGTACCAGGATGAATATCAAGATACATATCTAGATACATATAGTATCGTGACTCATGTTCCTAGATATTTATCGTACCGTGAAATTGGTGTATTGGTGTATCGTCCCAACCCTACTAAATTTGTCCGTTAGCATTGCAAAGCCTTCTTATACTCATGGGACGAAATACACCACCACCCATGCTATTCTGTTGATTACGAGGCCTAAAACATAAACAAACCAAGAATATGAACTTTTGATGGCAAAGACAATTATAAAAGATAAAATAAAAACCACCCACCTGCATGCAATTTTACAAAAAAATGGCCCGAGAAACAGAAGATCTACTTTGCAGGGCCTTAGCCATGTTAGGTAAAGAGTTAACAACGTAAAAAGGTACCCCACTATCTAAAGTAACACCCATGAATGGCCAGTACTATTCACCAGAATCACAATTCAAATTTTATTTTTAAAACTTTTTCCTCCAAACACATAGCTATTGACTCCCCTCTCTGGAATGAGCTTGTTGAGGTGCATTGGATTCTTTCCCTAGCAACCAAAACATAGCTGTGCAGCTGTAACAAGATATGTCATCCACATTTCTTTTGAAAAGAAAATACAATTAGAAGTAATCCAAATCATTGGACAAGTAACCATAAACAATATATAAGAAGAGGAAATTTATATTTACCTGTTTCGAAAGAAGCTCCTTACATAAGCTATACAATGTGATGAATTTTCGGGCAAGCAGTCTAGCATCAAGGAAACCTTCCGCCACCAACATAATTTCACAAATCAGCTCAAAATCAGGAACAACCATAGCACAGGGTCTACAAATCAAAATATTTCTGTGTAACAACCTAAACCATGACCACAATATTCATCTAAGTTTCAGATGTCTTCTTTAATTAACTCTTTCAACACGAGAGACCGCTTTTCTGGTCCAGCAACACGATACGTCATAATTTCATTAAGTAGGATGGCTACTAAGTGAATGTGGGTGGTAGAACAATTAATATTTTCAACGTGCAGCCTTCAGGCTGAAAATAATAATTGTTTTACCCCAAATAATGGATATGGACTCTTCCAATTTCTGCGATTTAACTGGCATGGAAGATACCACCAGTGTTCAAGGGGTTAAAAAACAAAAATTCTTTTTAAACTTCAAAGTTTTTGGACACAAATCATCCCAAATCCATACAAATCTGATGCATGATAAATATTTTTCAACTGCATATTCCATCTCTTTTGCTCCCAACTTGGTTGTGAGAATCAAAGAAACCTGCGAAATTGAGCATGAACACAATTTAATGGCAAGCATATTCAACAGTCTCTACTGTCTATATATAAAGCAACCAACACATGACTAGATATCACAGTAGGTCAGTAAATGTGAAGCTAGAGGTAGGGTTTCTGCAGGGAGACAGGCAGAACCTCTCCAACAGCTCAACTCCCCTTGCAAACTTGTCCTCAACTAAGATGTACCTAACTACCAAACTGATATAATCATTACAGGGTTGTTTCCAATAATCTCTTAATTACATTTAGCTTTTGTAGTGCTGTAACAAATGACATGAGTTGAATCACTATGATAGAAATAAATACCACATTTGATCAGTGTGAACTTTAAGAATGTTGACCAGGTACTATTCTGTGTTATTGCATTTAATGTCACTGTTTCATTTTCAGTGTTCCTCTCCTAAAAGTTCACAATGTCAGAAAATTTGAAAGAGGTGGATTGTTTGTTTGTTGGTGGTTAACGTCACATATTTATGCACCATGGCTAATCGTGACACAACATGGAGATGAAGTCAAGTTTAGTCAATCGTTGATCAACATGTTGCCCATTTTAGAGGACTTTCACCCCAAGCATTGGTGACTGGGTCCTATTTTACTAGTAAAGCAGAACTGGTTTACCACAGTAAACAAGTGCTGCTTACTTCCCGGGGTTCCCACGGGGAGAAAGAGGTGGATGATGTAAAGTCAGGCAGATTAATGGCATTGTATGTTCACACTTGTCACCAATCTACCCAATAAAATAGTAAAATTCCATTGTCTTGGTTGCCAGAATATAATGTTACAGAAAGATAGAACAAAACATCTTGACACGGCATAAAAAGCAGTGTGTGCAATAATAAAGTTTTTTTTTAATGAAATCCTTATTTTCAGCACAGACCTACCTCAATATTATAATGGATAGTGGTATACTGCAGCTTCCCAAAAATTGTTCTTTAAGGGTCATGAGAATGGAAAATAAACATACCTGAACAATGCTTTCAGATTTTCTGGCAACTCAGTTCGACCAGCATAACCTGGATTCATGGTAATGAAAATACCAACAGTGGGATTCATCTTGATATGTTCACCCAAAAAGTTGAATGTTTTCTTCTTGTCCCTGATGGCATCTTGAATGCATTTCACTTGTACAGCCACCACGGATAACACTTCAACAGCAATACGGTTGAATTCATCAAAACAACCCCAGGCTCCGGACTGTGCCAAACCTTTGTAGATGTTACCAATAGACTGCAAATTAAGTAAAAGTTGAATTATCTTCAAATTATCAGGAAGCTGGAATGTCTTCAGCAAACCTTCTGCAAAATGTAATAGTTTCAACCAATAAATTTCAAGATGTGTAGAAGAATAAGGTACAATCCTCAAAGTGGTTTCTAGCACTGAGACAAAGACAACCACTTGTGCCACCAATATGCAGCACAAGAAGAGAAGATTCTTGCAGTTTCCTTTCCAGTAAATGATTTCATAACATTAGTTTCTCATTATTTTATTTCTGAAAATAGGACAAATTTAGAAAAAAAAAAAGCAGGTACCTTTTATTTTTTTATTCATAAAGTAACACAGGGTTAGAGTGGAGGATAACAGGCATGGAAGAAAGAGGTAAGCAGGTTGGTAAAAGTCAGCTCACTGGCAAAAGAAACACAACATTCCAAAAGGGAAAAAAACCTTTGTTTTCCTCTCTGAGAATAAAATGGAAATATTAGCGATACACTGCTAGAAAGTGCTTTCAGCAAATTTTTTTCAAACTGTGTATCACATAACTGCTCTTTGTTAGTCTGATGGAAGAAAGATCTGCAAATGATCCGATATCCTCTGAACTGAAATGATCAGATCAGTAACTAAAATGTTTGAAGAAATCAATTTTTTCAGTTGATTTGACAAACATTTGTACTACCTACCTGCATATCTTAGCAGTTTGGTGCCAGGAGAACAAAGATTGCTGTTTACAAGGGCTAAAAATAAGTGGCCAGACAAGGACAATGACCAACACCAAACTTACTTTGACCAACACACTTTGAAATCCATTGGACATTTTGATCAACACAAAATTCTGTTCAATATTTTAGAATCTGAGTTTAAAAAAAAACACCAGTATAAACTTAAATTCCATTGCAAATTAACAATGAAATAGCCACACGTCCATTTGCACATAAAAAAATGAAAAATAATTCTGATAAGCCCCAAAACAGCAAAAAAAGTGGACATCATGACTAATCATGGGTTTTACTCTGACAGAAACACAAAATATAACAATTGATTAAAAAGTAAACTGATGTAATAAAACATCCATCCATTCTCTTGAAAAGTTTCAAATTTAACTCAACCCGCTGAGTAATTTTAAAACATTTTTCATCAAATCTAGTCATGGCTGCTTTTCAGCAGCCAGGACTAGATTTGATGAAAAATAGGCTGATTAAATCGTCAGATGTGTACCCATACGCGCAACTAGTAGAAAGCTGTATGATGGAGGGCCACCCCAGATGCTGACATTATGTACACCATACATGGTATGGGTACATATAGAAATGGATTGGAGGAGTGCCTAATTTGATGGATAAAGGGTTAATATCTCCGGATCAAATTATTAGATCTACATAAAAAACTATACAGCACAGCACATCAGTAACCTGAATACATATATAAAGTAACCTGATAATCGGATTAATATTTTTTGAGTTATCGCATTCCGAAGAAATGGATTGGAGGAGTTCTCAATTTGAAGGATAAAGGGTTAATATCACAGGATCAAATCATCAGATTTACACCAAAAACTATACAGCTCGGCACATCAGTAACCTGAACACATATATGAAGTAACATGACAATCGGATTAATATTTTTTGAGTTATCTCATGCCAAAGAGATTGGAGGAATTTTCAATTTGAAGGATAAAGGGTTAATATCTCGGGATCAAATTATCAGATTTACACCAAAAACTATACAGCTCGGCACATCAGTAACCTGAACACAAATATAAAGTAACTTGACAATCCAAGCAATATTTTACAAGGTATTGAATGCCAAAGGGATTGGAAGAATTTTCAATTTGAAGGATAAAGGGTTAATATCTCAGGATCAAAATAACAGATTTACACCAAAAACTATACAGCTCAGAACATCAGTAACCTGAAGATATATATAAAGTAACATGACAATTGGATTGATATTGTTTGAGTTATCTCATGCCAAAGGGATTGGAAGAATTCTCAATTTGAAGGATAAAGGGTTAATATCTCAGGATCAAATTATCAGATTTTCACCACAAACTGTACAGCTCGGCACATCAGAAACCTGAAAAATATAAAGCAACTTGACAATCAAAGTAATATTTTTCAAGTTATCGAATGCCAAAGAAATGGATACGGACGTTGGACGACAAGCGGACAGACAGACGGACGGACAGACGAATGACGGAGGTCCACCCCGGATGCCGGCATTATGTGTACCATACATGGTATGGGTACACATAAAAATTGATGAAAATTTGACTTGGGAAATCATTGGTCAAAAATTCTTTACAATTCACAGGAGAAAATTGAGTTGGGCAGGAATATCCGCTAGCAGCATGCAAAGAGTTAAGAAATTACCTAAAAAACAAGGTCCACATTAAGTTAATAGCTTCATCAAGTCATTTCCTCAGTTTGTAGTCACTAGTCTATTTGTCAACTGACAGTGGATAAAGCACTGTGTAAAAATGACTTCCACCAAAGTAAATTGACCTGCACCAACTACTTGGGAGAGGACATTTTGACCCGCATTGAAAAAAAAAAAATTATTTCGAGCCTTGGCTGTTTATTTGAAACATAAAATCCTACTTCCTATCATCTACTACAGCTGCTGTTTAGAACACAATAATGTTTCAAAAAGACGCATACCAATGAATATCCATGCCATTATCAAGTTACCTTATAATCCATCTGTTCAGAACAATTAAACACATACACCATAATACCCAAGGCACGACCCAGATCTTTTGTGGTTTCAGTCTTCCCTGTTCCTGCAGGTCCAGCTGGAGCACCACTCATGGTCAAATGAAGTGACTGTGTAAGTGTAATGTAACATCTGAAAAATGCAGTGCACAAATAAAATGTACTGTGAGGAGTTTGTCCCAATTCATGAGAATCAATTTTGATTCTCGCTAACTTCTGTAAGAATCATTTTAAAATTTTCAGTTCTTAAATAATTTAGGATTTGAGAGCACTGTGAAACCCCTGAGTGTAACCAGCAAATATTCCCTCACTTAGATGTGAGTCTTCCATGGAAGACTTGTGTCGCCTGCACTATATTTTAATATTTCAGACAGAATTCTAAGTGGAAAAGGGGCATAACTCTGGAAAAAATACAGCGGATCAAAAAATAAAATAGGAGGTGCACAATGCCATTATGTGATAAAGAATCACTGAAAGTTTCATTAAAATACATTCATAGCTTAAAGAGGAGTGGCGGGTAAGAGAAAGTGTGACGTGGACGACGACGCAGACGACGCAAGACGACAAAAGTAATCCCTTCGTGGGGCAGGCGACACAATAAAAAACAAACCTCATATTTATATATTTACTAGAGCTTAACCCTTAACCCGCAAGGGCTTAATTCCAACTTTGATAACTTTAATGCAAAGGGACAGGTGTGGCAACATGCATTGTTTGGGTAAACTCAAAACTTGTTTTCTAAATACCATGTCAGTTTTTTCTCAGCAAGTCTTGGCTGCCTCTGTAGGCAGCCAAGACTTGACTAGAAACAACGACAAGCCACTGGAGGTAGACTTTCAAAGTATAGTGAAAATGTATAAAAAATCTCCAGTCCCTTGAGGGTTAAGTGCCAGGTTCCAAATTATTTTAGAGATTCTTGTCTTACATGCACACATATTTCAAGCTTTTGGTGGGCTTGCTGATGGAAGTGGCAGTACCTTGGTAGTGGTTTCTAGTAAAGTCTTGGCTGCCTGAAAAGACTGCAAAGCCTTCAGTCAATAGACACATCTGCTAAGTCAATGTGTTACCTTATTATGAGGGAGCAAAAATAAGTAGAATTATATAATAAAGAACTCACCTGTCTGTTAATGGTGTGATAACAAGTCGAGGTGTGTTTCCAAGATACTCGTGTGAATATCTGAAGCTAGCATCACAAATATTTATAAAACAGTCCTTCTCTGAATCATCCCATTTCTGACGTAACTGACTCAGCCATGTGAATGCTTGAGAATTTTCTACTTTCTGTGTAATTAGCTTCTGAACAACATCTCGGTTGTGCACATCAATTGTACATATTGTCATAATTTTTTGACGATCCCCACCTGACAACTCTCCAACTAACATTGAGATAAGTGCATTTAGCTGTTGAATCTGGAAAGATAAAAGTGTTCTTAAATTTCTGAAACCAAGTAACACGGTTCCCCCTACTTTTCAAGGAAAAAAATCAAGGTCTTTCAAGAACCTTTCAAACTAAACACCCCATCTCAAAAAACACACTCGAAAATACAAATACATGTAACACCCAATGAGGACAAACTGTGATTCATTTGTACATATATACCTACTACTTGCAGTCATATAATGTTAGGCTGTCCCAATTATACCAAGAAAACAATCATTTTAAATCCAGAGAGAAGTAACTGTCAGCAAACTTTATACATAACAATCTTTGAAAATGACTGGAGGAAATATTTACATTCACTGAGAGAGTTCGTAAATAGGCCAGTCAAATTTAATACAATCTTTCACACAAAAGAATTATCAAAGCGGAAAGATATTTTCCCCAACACAAGATTAACAAAAGATCCGCCATGCATTGCTAATGTTGATTGGATAAAAATCAACATAGAAAAAGAGACTGCACACTGAGAGTCAATCGCTGCTCGCATTACATGGGCATGGTTTCTCACTGGCAACCGCATGTTAGAAAACCGGTGCTAAAAAAATGGTGCTCTTATTTGAACCACGCAGATAGCTATTAAATACCTGCTTTCGAATTCAAGCACTTTCAAGGACCTGATGAGTTTATGGGAATTTTTCAAGGCCTTGGTAAGCAGTTTTGAAATTCAAGGGCTTTCAAGGACTTCCAAGGACCAGTGGCAATCCTGAGTAAAATAAAATCAAAATGGTAAAAATCACTTGAATGTTTAAAAATATAAGTCCTGAACATTTTTTCAACTTCAAACTGCAGAACCTTTAAGGATAACAGCCTTTCAGTAACATGTAAAGTTACACAAGTAGTAGATGTCGATAACTAATAGATAACACAGGTAATAAAAGATTATTCCTCATACTGCTCAAGTTAAAATTCAGGCTCCAATAGGGAGCCCAAATATTAACTGAGGTTCTTGATTTGAAGAAACTTTAATCTGACATCAGTAGCAATTTTGATTACCATATATCATAAGATTCTGACTGGTGGATCTGAAGATTTTTAAAGATTACTCTCCATTTTGCACCAAGTTAAAACTCAGGCTCCCATAGAAGTACCAAATTAC
Source organism: Pictodentalium vernedei (assembly GCA_031216915.1). Classification (NCBI taxonomy): domain Eukaryota; kingdom Metazoa; phylum Mollusca; class Scaphopoda; order Dentaliida; family Dentaliidae; genus Pictodentalium; species Pictodentalium vernedei. Next base: position 27,367,272 of record CM062293.1, read on the forward strand.
CAGAGGGACTTGATTTGAACAAAGTTGAATCTGACCCCTGTAAGGATGTTGTATTCCATATATCAAAAGATTCTGATTTGTGGTTCTGGAGAATATTATTAAATACTAGCAGGGTTACCCGGCATTGCTCAGGCTGAGGAGAGTATTATAACTGTTGGTGCCCCTCTACACCCCTACCCCACCCCGGCACTTTTTTAAACCTCACCATTAGATTCCTGGTAAAAAATTACCCCTAGTAGACCCCTTTAAAGACCTATCTCGGTGAGAAATTTTGGTCATAACTTTTGGTGCCCCTCTACACCCCCACCCTGATACTTTTTTAAACCTCACCATTAGATTAGACATTCTAAAATATAGTACAGATTATTCCTCAGACTGGACTAAGTAAAAATTTAGGGTCCAATATGGGAACAAACTTAGATCTAATTTCTTTAAGGATGCAGTAAAACAAATATTAAAAGATTCTGACTGGTAGATCTGAAGAAATTTTTTAAAGATTATCCGTCATGTGGCACAAAGTTAAAATTTGGGCCCCACAGGGAGCCCAAATATTAACTGTCAGACTTGATTTGAACAAACATCAATCTTGCCATTGTATTGATGCTGTATACGAAATATTAAAAGATTCGGACTTGTGGTTCTGGAAAAGAAGATTCTTTAAAGAGTACTTCTCATATTGCACAAAGTTAAATTTGGGCTTCTGTACTGAGCCCAAATATGAACTGAGGTGCCTAATTTTAACAAACTTGTATCCGACTCCCTTTGCATGCTGTATATCCAATATCAACAGATTCTGACCAGTGGTTCTGGAGAAGATTTTCTCAATTTTTGAAAATATGCTAACATTTTTTTCGATTCCTTCGCCAGTACATTTTGACACTACTGATGGCAATTTGTTTTCCCATTCGATTCAACTCGTCCTAATGATGTTTCATCAGAAATAACAGATCACTGTTCTGTGTAGTTTGGGAAATGCGGGAGCTTAAAAATATTTCTATTTTTAGCTCCTGGGGTTGCCATAACTGCAGTAATTTTTTTTTGTTTTTTTTTTGCATGAATCAAGTACTTATTACTCAATAATACCATATACCAAATTTGGTTCAAATTGGCTCATCGGTTCAGAAGACAGAAATTTGGGGAGTGGCCAAAAATCTTATCCCCTCCCATTACAAAATCAAATATTGCTCTACAAACTTCATCATTGTATCCATCGGTTCATGAGATTTTTTTTTAAATTTGGGAGGATTTTCCTACCTCTTGGGCTTGGGAAGTTGATTTGAGCAAAATGAAAATGCGATGTCAGACCAAACAATCATCCATAATTTAACTGAAATCGGTCTAGGGGTTTTGGAGAAGGTGCAAACACCATGTTCAGGGATGCCAGATGGTGAGTGATGACAATAGATCACCCTGACTTTCAGTCAGTGAGCTAAAAAGATGCCCTATATGATGCCATACTACAGCAAGTCGAATATTCACAAAATTTCAAAATAATTTGTAACTGCTGAAAAGAATAGTAGATATTTTAATTTCTGTATACACTGTATACAAACTATTATGTACCTGCTTTTTATTATAGTGTTTCAGTGCATTCTCATACATATAAAATATTATGTACCTGCCTTTTATTACCGTCTTTCAGTGCATTCTCATACATATAAAATATTATGTACCTGCTTTTTATTATAGTCTTTCAGTGCATTCTCATAACCTTCCTCCAATCTACTGAATGCTATGTTGACTTCAGTAGTCCACCAAATTTGACTTCCACATAAAGCAACCTGAGCAGGAAAATCAAAAAGCCATTGGTCACGAGGTTTTTCTTCATATGCAACAACAGCTTCTGTCATTTCATGTCGAATGGTTGCACACTGTGAATCAAGAAGTCGGTTTAACCACACTTCAACCTAGAAATATATAATATCACTAAAAATGTGGAAATATTATAAAATATACAATATAAAAAAAAAAAATTACTAAAAAACAAGAAATGTCCATGGAGTAACATATGCACCAAAACCTCCAGACAGCATACCATCAGCTTAACTCTTTACTTAACAGGAATAGAAGACCCACTAGCCAAAACATATCCTGAAAAAGTATATATTTCCAATTTTTAACTGAAAAACATAGCTTATGCCCCCCCCCCCCCCCCCACTGGAATAAGCTTAATAAAACCCAAGAAAGACATAAGGAACATGAAAATACTAGCAGTTTTCAAAAAGATCAATATTCATGCTATTTGGAGCTAAAAATAGCTTAAGCCAAAAGTAGGCACGCAGTGGCTCAGTGATTTTGGCATTGGACTTCAAACCACAAGGTTCATGGTTCAATCCCCAGTAGGGACAATTGCATTGTGTCCTTGGGCAAGGGACTTAAACCCAATTGCCTCTGTGGGGGGGGGGGGGGGGGGGGGGGCATGGTCATGCTATGTATTAAGGCATACTGTACGTTGATGGTGCACTTGTTTTCAACCAATGCTAACACTGCTTGTGCAGTTATTGCATTGGGGAGTCTGACAGTTGCTTGCAGATGCTCAGTGGTTCTCTCCAGGTTCTCTGGCTTCCTCCACCCTTAAACTATCCGATATTAGGAGACCCTGGCTGTCTAAAGGGTCGTTAAAACCCAATAAAACAAATAAATTCAAAAGTAGATGCGCAAAATAAACAGAAGCAATGGTACAAAAAGTGGATTAGTTTAAACAATGTTTTTATTACCAAGAAGATCAAACTGAAAATGACACATTGCCGTGAAAAATCTCTCCAAAGATTGTAGATGACTCTTCTTTGTGAACTTTCTGAAGGGCTTGAATTGGCATACTTTCCAAATTTTATTGCTAGATAATTTTAGCCAAGAAGTTATTCAGCCACTGAAAAATGAAAAACTGACATGAGATGTGCATGCCTAGCAGAATTGACAACAGCGTAGATAATCTAGACTTAAATTTCTATGTTAGAGTGCCAGGTTTGTGCACCATCGATTTCTGCCACCTGGAAAACTCAGTTTGGCTGTTTGTTTTGTTTTTTTTTGTCTTTTAACTCCCAAGAACCAAGACACATTTTCCAAAGGAGAATTAGGTAAATGGGGATGTTAAGTTGTTTTTGATATGGTAGACTGGAAAGAAACTCTTAAAAATAGAATAATTCATAAGTTATTATGCTTTTATAACTTCTTATCTCAAAATTTTTTTCAAATCATACACTATATATATGCCAAACAATAATCTTCAACAAGTAACTTGCTTCATGAAATAAACGGATGTGACATACCTGTCCTGTACAGTCACATGGGCTAGCCATATTGACAAATTCACCATCCTTACTAAACATTGCCAAGGCTGTTTTAGTATCTTCATCATTATCATCCTTCTTAAATTTCAGTGATGCCATGCTGTCAAACAATTTGGTTAAATGGCGCTGAACCTAATATAAATGAAAATCTTAAAATGTAGAAACCAACAGATTCACAACAATGAATAATACTTTTTTGAAAAAAAAATGCAGGCCACAGTGACCAAGTTTTGATATGTGATGTTCCACCTACTAAAGATGCTCTTCCTATTGACTGATTGACAATATTTTATTTCCAAACAAACAAGATGAAAAGTACAGAAAAAACAGAGATTACACAATAATGACAAAAGTTTTGAATCGGAAAATGGATCCAGCTCTTTCATTCTAGGGGGATGCATGCAACAATATGAAAGGTCATGACACAGACAATATCTAGTAATATGTTACAGTTTTGACAGTCAATTAAGATTTATAATTTTTTTCTAACTTGGTGTTCACAAAAACTCCTTTCTTTTAACCCTTTACCCAACGCAGACAATTTCAAAATTTATTTTTGTAAATATCATTTTTTCAAATTTTTCAAAAAATTTCAACAAAACCATATCATGTGACCCCTCATTGGAACGAGCTCATTCCAACGAGCGGTCACATGACATGGTTTTGTTGAAATTCTTTAGAAAATAATATTTTTTCAACTACTGAATTTGCATTTTACGCAGGCGGATGTGGGCGATTCGTTGGGTAAAGGGTTAAACCACCTCATAGGTTGGGTTTTCTATATGTGTATACTTGCAGAAAAATTATATTGAAAAATAATAATAAAAATACAGTTTTAGAGCCGTGAATCCACATGGTGCTCTCAGACTTTACAATGCAGGTCCACAATGTGTTTCTGTCCCGCTCTTTGAATGTATATGTTTATGGACTGCAATTAATAAAAAAGGGGTGGGGGGGGGGGGGGGGGGAGGTTCAATGCATAAACAAAATTACAAAAAAACACATATATATTAATGGTTTTAAAATGCGCATACATCAAAACAATAATTCTCAACTAATTTCTGAAGAAAATGGTATATCAGTTTCTAAAATACTTTTCCAAATGAAGTTCAACAAGAGGTGCACATCGGAGATGCAGGCATCAAGTTGTGGTGGCAATCAGAGAGTGTTGCATGTCCATAACCTGGTTATCAATCATATCCCGGTTGTCAAATCTGGAACCATTGTTCAAGTTATAATGCTGACATGTTGAGAATTTTTAAAAAAATTATTTAATTAGGGCCCATAACTCCATAATGAGAAAATTACACTGCGCCAGTTTTTGAACTCTCTTGAGATATTATTGCAAAAGATCTGTAAGGCAAATATTAGTCAAATCGGAGAAAGTTTGTTCAAGTTATTGCACTAACGAGCTTAAAATTCATAACAAATTTACTAATTAAGGCCCAAAACTCCAAAATAAAAAATCTGGCCAGACCAGTTTTCGAACACACTTGAGATATTATTGCAAAAGACCTGTATGGAAAATACTAGTCAAATAGGAGAACATTTGTTCAAGTTATTGCGTTAATGAGCTCAAAATTCATAAAGCTTGACTAATTAGGGCCCATAACTCGGTAAAGAAATATCTTGCCGGGCCAGTTTTCGAACTCGCTTGAGATATTATTACAAAAGATCTGTACAGCAAATATTAGTCAAATCGAAGAATGTTTGCTCAAGTTATTGTGCGAACAAGCTCAAAATTCATAAAAATTGACTAATTAAGGCCCATAACTCTGTAACGAAAAATTGGGCTGGGCCAGTTTTCGAACTTGCTTGAGATATTACTGCAAAATATCTGTACAGCAAATATTAGTCAAATCGAAGAATGTTTGCTCAAGTTATTGTGCGAACAAGCTCAAAATTCATAAAAATTGACTAATTAAGGCCCATAACTCTGTAACGAAAAATTGGGCTGGGCCAGTTTTCGAACTCGCTTGAGATATTATTGCAAAAGACCTGTACAGCAAATATTAGTCAAATCGAAGATCATTTGTTCCAAGTTATTGTGCTAATGCCAGCCAGCCCGCACACCGGCTATCACCAAACCATAGGAATAGGTTAACAAAACTCGACCAAAAATTTAATTTTCTCTTTCGCTTAGCAATTGATTCAGATCTGAACAATATTGAAATTTGACAGCTCTTCACTTCTATTGTTGGGAAGATCAAATAAAGTTAATAAGGATACAGTGACTAGAAAGGAAACTATAAATAAATATACTCACTATACTTGGATTGTTTCCATTGGATAAAATATCCAGTAAATCAGAAGAAGACACAAAGTAAAATCTAGGGAATGCCAATCTCTTTGTCTCCAAATACTCAGCTAAAGCTTTCTCACAGAGAGTTAATGAATGCTGAATGGCTTCAAGCCTTTCATAAAGGTTAGGCTGACCTGTGGCAGCAACAACATTTTTGGTTTTCTCCACTTCTTTAACTAATTCCTGAAATTATATAAAGGTGATTCAGTCAGCAAATCGAACTACATATGCCATGTTATATGAGACTGAGAAGTTTGTCTTTTTTTTTTTATAAATAAAATCTTTTTTATTTTTAAAATGAATTTCAACAAAACCATATGTGACCCCCTCATTGGAACGAGTTTGTTCAGCTTGTTGCAATGAGGGTCACATACATGGTATGGGTGAAAAAAACATTTCAAAAATGTGAACAAGTGCCATTTTGGTTCCTACGAGGACACTGCAGTAATTCAGTTACAAGAGTCATTTTATTTCACTCCTATGGAAAAGTAATGATTGTGTAATGCAACTAAAATTACCTTGAAATCATTGTCAATACCATCAAATCTGTTTGAATCTTCTGGTAACTGCTTACGAATATCTTCAGAACCAATGAAAATACTCTCTAAATGTGACCATGTTCTTTGTACCTCAAGAAAGATCTGAATGACTTGATCAGCTGTTGAAAGTTTCTGCTGCCATGAGGAAACCTCTTGCAAGAAATGAGCAATGTATTTTGATGTGAGCATGTTTTGTAACTGGACCTGTAGAAAGAAAAGAAAACGTTTGGTGATAAACAGAAGCATATATTTGTGTTAATGGAGAAAAATTGTCCATATTTTCTCAAAACAGTAAACAACAAGAAAATAGTACAATGCGTAGCATTGCATATGCCCCATTCTGCAATGTCAACATGGGCAATACAGAAATTATTCAATTTTTGGCTGTCATTCAACAAAAATTATTCCTATGAACTTAAAACAATGCAAAAACTTCACACAGACAATTTTTCAAAGTCTAAAAAGGGGCATAACTGTGGTAAGTATACATGGATGTAACCCGCAATATGTGGATATTCTCTCCCCAGAATGGTCTATCACCACACCAAAGGACATCAAACAACAACCGATGCCATAGTTTTAATGCAAAATGTTTGTTCAGAAAGTATTTTAAGTGTAACAAGGGCCATAAATCAAAACCCACAATATGTGGATGTTTTCTCCCCCATGCTAGTCTCTCACCATACCAAAGGACATCAAAATCTGCACACAAATGACTGAGTTATAAGGTAAAATGTTCGTAGAGAGTTTTTCTAAGTGTAACAAGAGCCCACATACCGCTGGGTACCAATGAAACCTGCGATATGTGGATATCATGTCCCCTATGCTACCATCAACCCACGGGACATCAAAATCCAACAACCGATGCCAGATTTATAATGTAAAACATACATTTTACTATTTTTGTAAGTCCTACAAGGGCCATAACTCAGGTTTGAATGTGTGGACAAAACTTGTGATTTGTGGATATCATTTCCCCCATGCTGGTCTATTAGAATACCAAAGGACATCAAAATCCCACAACCAATACCGGAGTTATAAGGTTCCGCTCTACAGTTTCGCACTATTGCACAGGGGTGAAATTCTAAACATAGGGCATATGTTGAAACTAAGGCCATGTAAAATAGAGATATATTTTTAGTATCAAGATATATGATTACATTAGGCTTTTTGTTGGACAAGAGAATTTGAAGTTATAGTCTCAAAGTTGGAGTCTGATACATAGGGGTAAATTACCAGATGAATTATGGGAAACGGTGGCTTCGAAAAATTGGCTATTTTTTAAAATGTAATTTTTACACGGGTTTGTTACCAGACAGGTTAACTAAAAAATGAGACGGAATTTTTTTTTTCATTTTACAAACAGGGGATGCTCTGCTCCAGGGGTGAGTAGGTGGGGTTGGTGGGAAAATTCTGCTTTTGAGGCTGCTAGGTGGCTGAAAATGACTGGTTTCGGCATTTTTTCATGAGATTTTTCAGGTTGAAGTCATGCCTTTGACACTAAATTATTCCACCCACATTCAGATTGTTTATTTCTACTTAGTCAGATAATGTTATATGTTTTTTGTGGATTTGGGAAATGTAATACATGTTATGGGTAAGATAACTAAGCTACAGAATATTTGCATTTGAAGAGAGTGTATGGCATGTCATATTTGGAAATGCCTGGAAAACTGTGGAGCAGAACCTAATACAAAATGGCTGTACAGTCGTACAGACATATGAAGGTATGGAGGGGCATACTGACAGATGGAGACCTCGACTATATAACCAGCAAAGCTCCTGTGGAGGCCTAGAGCATAATATTTTAACAGAAGTAAAGATAAAACAACACAATACATCATGTTTTGGGGGCATATATCCTCCAATAGGCAGCCCTAAAGATTACAATAACTTTTCTCAAACACCACCCCAAAATATCTTTTCAAGCCAATTTAACCAGAGGACACCACTGGACGGTGCATAATACACCCGCACTTCCAGAAATTATAAAACATCATTCATGTTCCAAATGAACTTTACGGTCAGTTTCTCCATTTTAGGTAATTATACTTATTCAAAAAGTCTGGAAAATGAACAAAAATCCAGAAAACTCTAAAAATTCAAGGGCAGTAACTCCACCAAAAATCAACCAAGTGGAACAAAATTCAAACTTGATCTGTAAGTATCCATAACAAAGCTATGTTTAAAAACAATTCTCAATATGTCAATCCATAACGAAAAAAAGTCAGGAAAACGGTAACTAAGTTCAAGGGCAGTAAATCCATCAAAAATCAACTGAGCAGAATGAAATTTAAACTTGATCTGTAAGTATCCATAACAAAGCTATATATAAAAAAATTTCTCAATATGTCAATCCATAACGAAAAAAAGTCCGGAAAACAATTCCAAACAGACAGGACGGACAGATGCCAACGCCATAACATAATATGACCGTTTTTATAAAACGGGCATATAAATAAGTTATCAATTCCTATAAGGTAACTAAAGAAAACAGTGCATTGGTTCATTAATATGGAATTAAACAGATGCAAAATTTTATTTATTGCATTCTGATCAACACAAAATTGGAAATTTAAAATAATGTTTATATTTTTATACCTACTAATGGCCCAGACTAGCAATATGTCAGGACATTATCCATAAAATTATCAAATTCCCTTGTTTATAGACCAATTTAGCCTCAGTACATCCAATGCAGGTATTTAATCTTTTGCTCCATAAGCTGTCAAACGAGATATAATAGGATAAATGCTCAGTTTACCTCTCGAATACAAGAAAATGGCATGCCCCTGTTAATGGAAAACTCCTGTTAATTGAATATTTTTTTGGCAAAGTGGCTATTCAGTTAACAGGGCTCCACTGTAGTACATGTATCTGTACTGATCAGTATCTGTGTCAGCAGCTATTATAACATAATGTATCGCGATTTAAAAAAAACTTTTATGACGATTGCAAACATAGGCAATCATAGCAGAGAGGTTGGATTGATGAATGGGAACAAAATGTTGGCTACAATTCCTAAACACCTAAAATATGAAACCTTTTTTAAGTACAAAAATAAACTGTCTGAGCATCATCAAACTGAACTGACAGCTCATGTAACAGCAAATCTATGAACCTGTGACAGGGTTCTTTGTAAACACACTTTACCTGGTTGTCCTCTAGGGTCTCAATTAGTTCTTCACTCGCTTTCAACACTGTGATTTGAGTTCTTGGATGCTTATCATGCTCAAACTCCATGGTAGACCAAGTTGCATCCAATTCTTTAAGCACTTTTTCCATACTCATTTCCTTGACTGCCTTGTCTACAATTGTTCTCACCTCATCTTCAAAGTCATGAAGATTGAGAGCTAAGAGATCAGCCAGTGTTGTACTTTCATCCATGACAAAAGACACCTACAAAAATTAATAAATATTGTCTTTCAATCCACTACAATGATTAGAAAGTATGCCTGCCAGACAATAATCAAACTACACTGGCAGTGCTTTACAGTTAAGTCTTGGCTACCAACATTCAGACTTGAAGTCTTTTCTAAGCATCAAGAATACCCGGTAATGATCAGATACAAAATGTTTAAATTTGTCTTGATCCTTAACCCTTTACCTAACGAATCGCCCGCATCCGCCCGCGTAATATGCAAACTGTGCAGTTGAAAAAATTAAATTTTTCAAAATATTTCAACAAAACCATATCATGTGACCCCTCGTTGGAACGAGCTCGTCAAGCTCGTTCCAACGAGGGGTCACATGATATGGTTTTGTTGAAATTTTTTTTGAAAAATTAAAAAAAATTATATTTAAAATAATAAATTTTGATATCGTCTGCGTTGGGTAAAGGGTTAAAGGTTGCTAGAAAAATCTCCAGAAGCAACATCAAAGCATGGGAACAGAATTGATGTATAGCAACAATAATTTGGTCTGATTTGATTTTAGCTCATTCAATACAGAAAAACTCATTGAAGTGATATTTTTATTCTAAATATATCACAAATGATGGAAATTCTATAAAATCAGTTTGTTGATAACAAAACTGAGGCACATTAAATTTTTTTGTAAATATGAAGTAATCACATACTTTATTTATTTTATTATATTACCGAAAATCAATACTGAGTTGTCCATTTTGAAAAATATATCCAAACCTAACTTCTTGAGACAGTAACTTTTGTCCATAACGTGAACATACCTTTGTTGCTTGCATGAGCTGTTGCCAATGACGATCTCTGATTGCTGGATTTTGCAGTTCACCAACAGCCCTCAATGAAGTCAACATATTTTTAACTGTATTTTCAGCACCTGAGTAGGCATCCCATGCCCTCATCTCCTTATCTAAAGCACGGATGTCTTTGGCAAACTTTTTACAATCCATATCCATCTGTTCCACATTGATGTCTTTCCAGGGTGTTGTTTTCCAGTCATTAATACTGCTTTTGATAATCATAATGTAATCCCACAACTGTTTTAGAAGTTTAATCTCCTTTCTGCACTGTTTGAGCTGTTTGAAATCAGGTACATTGACTTCAAAGAGACCAGCTGAAGCCAACATGCTTTCCATTTCTTTTTCCATAGCAGCAATATCTTGATGATACTGAAAAGTTTAAACGTGAGTCAATATATACAATGCAGATGTTAGGAATTGCATATTACAGCTAACAGGTATGGAGAGGCTTTACCAAACTACAGATAACAAAACAAAATGTTTCTAAATCACTAAAATATTTCTTTTCTTGTCTGCCCTGGCATAATCCACGCTTCTCACAAGGAAAAAAAGATAAAATAACAAAACCTGAATGGCATTTTTAGTGCAAAATACTACATAAACTTTCAATGGAACAGGTATAGTTAACTGGGTTAGCTAAGACAAATATTTTACTATTATGCTTGTCCAGTCACCTGGTGTGTATACTTTTAGCAAATGACATATGAAAGGAAAGGGCCTTGTCAAAGACCAAGAGCTGGCCTAGGTCAGGGACCAGCCGCGAGGGCGACTAGGGTGATTATGTCGCCCTTCTAAGCCCAAAATTGCCTAGAAAAATAGTCGGGGCGATTACAAGTCGCCCTCTAAAAATTGGCCAAAATGAGAAAAGGCTGAACTGAGTGTTCCGAGGTTTACATAAAAACGATTATTTTCAAGAATCAAATGTGCTTAAGTGTGATGAATGGGCCTTTTCATTCGTCAAATAAACGACCATTTATTTCAAATCACACGACAATCAATTGTCCATTGTCGCTTTTGGCAGATTTTTTATTTCTATTTTGTTCTGTTTCAGTCGGAGCTTCAAAGGTCGAAACGAAAATAGGTGACTTACGTGACTCAACAAAATAACCCAGTTTGAAAGTAGGTTACCTAGCTTAGGATACCGAAAATGGAAACACAACAGACGTATTTTCTAACACTGTATTTTTATTTCGTTTTGCTGACTGTTAACTGTTGGGCAGTCTATTCCCAGAAAAACACGAATGGAATTGAAACACATGAAAAAAACCTTTAGTGACGACAAGAAAAGCTTTGTATAGGGCACAAGTGCGCATTTGAAGGATCTTGAAAAATGGGTCCTCCTAAACACCGGAATGACACGAAATGACGCGGAATGACACCGGAATGCCATAAAAATGATGTGGAATGACATTTATTTTACAAAATACTCGACCCCAGAATGTATTTTGTTTATTACCTAACAAAGTACCTTCCAAGCAACCTTCTTACATCTGGTCCTGTTCACACTTTCAGACTTAGGAAATTACTAGCTTAGTAGACTTTGGTGAAAGGCAACCACAAGAGGGTGCTGGGGGATTGGCACGAAGAAGAGGGGAGGAGTCATTAAGGACAGGGTAGTAGTGGGGGATTTTCAGTCAGTAATTACTTTGTGATTTTTTAACCTGGCATAGATGCATCATAGACAACTGGACCTGGATTAATCAGACGTTAATGGAGGACCACAAACTGAAAATATGAAGGTGCGGCAAGGGGGTGGTACATAAATATTCTTAATTTTCCCCACTTGCCTATGAAGTCTCCCTACTTGACTCTGCAGTCTCCCTACTTGACTCTGCAGTCTCCCTATTTTTTCTGAAGGGAGACATGAAGTCTCCCTAAAATTCCCCCTAGGCTGGTCCCTGGCCTAGGTAAATATTTAGTTGATATGTCCATCATGGATTTAAGTGGAAAAGAATATAAAACGAAGGAAAATTTATGTTTCTAAGATGGCATCACCCCAGGTCCATCTGGGCTCAGTGGGGCAGTCTAAAAAAAGACTAGCACATAACTTGTCCCATTCATTGCCCCAGTATCACCATTTTCTACAACTGTAGTCTTTAGATAGAAACGCAATAAATAGACAAAACGCGATGTGTGTTTGAATTGGTGGGTGTTTTACATAATGAGTTTGAATGGCATAGTACGGCTCTCGTGAAATATGATTACGCCATTCCAATGAGTTATGTAAAACACCCATCGATTCAAACACACATCGGGTTCTGTGTTTATTACACAACCCATGCATTAAAATTTGTTAAAATAAACAAATTTTAATTCCGATGTTTAAACCCAAAGGTGAAGAGTCTGTTTGTTTTGACTGAAAGTTGTACTGATCAAATGGATCGATAAAAAATCAAAACCTTTTTGGAACCAGTGTTTGTTGAAATTCGTAATGCTGTTTCTCTTTGGCTGGTGCCCAATCACGCCTAACCATTTGGTGGCTATTACTGCTAGTAAAAATATAAGTACACATTTGTGCAGATTTGCAAAACAGCTGGAAGAAACATTTTTAAAAGAAGTTTGAAGTATGTCAAGATGTACGAAGATTTACAGAAATAAAGTTGGCCAGTTTAGATATAATGTATCCACAAAACGAGATGGTCACAGGACTGGGTTAATGTTGTGGTTGGGAAATGATTGCTTTTTTTTAATATTATCTCATTTTGGTTAACTAATTTTTTGTGAACCGACTTTATTTGCTTTGGACGTTTTCATTTTCATACTATGTGACAGACTGTTGATAATTGTATAACGAAATTTGGAAACTTTTCGAAGCGTAACTAATGACTCGATGGGAAAGGAACTAGTATGAATGGTGCTGGGAAAAAAGTACCAGCTGCTTGTACATCACCCAATGAATTCAGACTCATTTATGTCATAGCGGCTATTCAGTTAAATACAAGGGTTTAAAGTTGAATGGATGTGTAATAAACGCATCTTATTTATTTCAATCAATGAAGAAATTTTTATTTTTGGGCAGTGGTAAGAGTAATTAAGTGATAAGAATAAATACAGTGAAACTCAAAGACACAACACCAGCTATAGGCCAGTCATTTGGATCAAACTTCAGAATGGAATTGTAATACTAGCAAGCAAAAGGGAAAACAGCTGAATTTAATATATATATGTAAAATGCAATACCTGGAGTGCTTTGAAAAATTCTGAGATGGCATATAAGCTGCGATAGATGGTAAAAAAGAAATAAATTCAAGGTCCATCAAGGGTGATAACAATGGCAATAAATTCTCTGAATAACACCTTCATTGAGCAGGTGGCTAGATATCAATCAGATACACTTACATAACAAATATGATCAGATTCCACCCAGTATTTTAAAAGTTGAGTTTCACATCTCGTTGGTCACTACAAACCAATGGAATGACTGACCAACTGAGACAGAATGACTGATAAACTGACAGACTGACCGACAGACAGACAGACTGACCAACAAACCAACAATACCACATATAGAGCTGCCTGTCACAGACAAAAATGTGAAAACACTAGAAATTTTATAGGATTTTCGGTTTAACCAAAATTCAAAATGGGTTTGATAATGTCATGGGTGGGATACTAGGTTTAGAAATCAAAAAAAAAATAAATATGGAGGTTGAAACAAATCCTGAAATGAATCAAAAAGAAGAAAACCTGTTGTTGCAAATATTATTACAAAAAACAATAAATCACCTGTTAAGTAGAGTTAAAGACAAATAAATAATCCTGCAGGAGATTTATTTATGAGCTGATCTCAGATATCGCTTTAACTGATTGTATGAGTGCTGGAAGCTCATATTTGGACTTTATTCTTTAGTGCTGGTATTGCAATTTAAATGCTTCATATTCTGTGAATGTGCTTCATATTATCTTTGAAATGATAATTTTAACTGTTAGGATTTGCCTGCACTCTCCCATAAATTGTAACAAGGCAAAGATGCACAAGGAAATTTTAAGGACCAAAAATAATAATTCAGCACTCTACCAGCTAATGTGTAATACTCTGAAAAACTGAATTTTAATAGGAAATTTATTTGGCCAAGTCCACAAATATTTATAAACTAGAGGTATGCCCATTAAAAAAGACTATTTCAAGCCAATAGCAAAAATAAATAAACAATGGGAAGTAACCCAAATTTGCTGAGCAAAAAATGAGCAAAAGGCAGTTCCTTTGAAAAATTGGTAGGATTAATACAGAAATTTCATGGGATGATTGACATGATAGACGGTGAGGATGGACATCATATTTGTATTCTGTTCAAAATTTCCAAATGATACTCACTCAGGGTTCCTTGCAGCTAATCAGTAAGTGAATTCCAGGCTTTTCAAGGCCATTTTCCTGACATATTCAAGGTTTTTAAAGGCTTCATAAAAGTACAATTCAAGGCTTTTCAAGGTTATCAACTAAAAATCAAGAATACAGTACCGCAGAATTAAGCTGTAGGATAATCACATGAAAACTTTGATGCCATTTTCCTTCTCAATATGTTGAGAATTCCAACACTTGACATCCAATTCCTGGGAAACTCTCATAACTGTGGTGTGAATACATGAATTTAACAGCTCATAATATTTCTGCTGAGAGAACAGTACTAGAATCATAACATACTTTTAAAGTGGAATCAATCACCAGAAAGTCAGACTTATGTTTTGTTGTTTTTGATTCTAAAAAACTGTCAACTTTCAAATTATTTTCACCCTTCGCTGATAAATGCTTCACTGATAATGCATTGGAACGAAGTGTAGAAAGTCCCATGTTCCCAAGTGAAAATGTCTTCATACTTATTTTGCATTCAGTCAAATTATCATCACTAAGAACTGGTTTTATAAAATGTCCGTACTTTTTATGATGACTGGAATTTACATTTCCCCATTACCTCAAATTCTATATAATTTTCATAAAAGAAAGACGCATTTGTTTTCCATTTCACGGCCTGAATTTTCCCAGTCAAAACATTATTAAGTTGCCAGTTTTAATTGAGTTATAAGCACAGACCAAAATACGTGAACCATTTTCACTGGATAATAAGCATAGATGGCATGGCAGAACTCTTTATTCAGCACACTTCGGCCAGCTCTGCCAGGCCCCGTCAACTGCTATCATGTTTAGGCTCTTTGCCAGTTCGGCCCCAGGCTGTTTCGTACGCAGTATGTTTTGGCCTTGGGGCGTTTCAACCTGCGACTCCTGGACATTTTGGCCTGGACATTATGGCCTCCACATTTTATGAAACCCATCACAAAAATGTTTTTTATATTTTGAAAGATTGTTTTCAAGGATTTTCTAGGCTACTTTTGGAGTTTTGGGGAAATTCAATGACTTTCCAGGCATTGAAAATTGATTTTCAAATTCAAAGCTTTTCCAGGTTTTTAAAGGCCCGTGGAAACCCTGTCACAGCAGTTTTTGAAAAGCAACTGGTCTCCCAACATTGATTTTACACTGCCTTTTGATTCAAAGTGGGACAGATTAATCCTTTCCCTAACAAATCGGCTGCATCTGCCCACAAAATTTACAAACTTGGCATCTGAAAAAGAAATATTTGCAAGATGTTTCAACAAAATCATATCATGTGACCCCTCCTTGGAACAAGCTCATCAAGTTAAAATACTAAATTTTGATATTGTTGGGTAAAGGGTTAAATAAAACACATGTAATGAGCTTTATAAAGTTAGCTGCGATGGGTCAACAATTTTGCCATTTTCAGTAGTTTAATGGTTATGACCACAATGTTTTGCTTTGGGCTGACTGCAATACACTAATACACTAAACTACAATTTTCTATCTTTCAGATTTTCCTATAATGTGAATTATTATTTTGTGAGGGTATACGACTTGAAATACCATATGGTTGGCAGCACACTTTAGTATTAAGCAATGGAACAATCTTTACCTTATCAAGATACTCGTATGGCTTTTCACAGTCAAATCTAAATGGTGGTATTGAGCGGAACTTTTCTCTGAATTTATGTTGTTGAACATCAAATGTGGCACTCTTCTTCCTAATATTAGCAACTTCATTAGCTTGTAGAGGTGCAACCTGTTGTTTAACTGTGATTGAAATCTTCTTTGTATTATTCCACTGCTCTGGCAACTCCTAAAATATAAGAATACCAAATATTTGTTCAACTCATACTAAAATAGTACAACACTGAACTCTCCACATAACATAACGACCACAAATAAACACTATTAAACAGCACTATACACAAAAATCAACATTCAAATTTTAACCCTTTACCCAACGAATCGCCCGCATCCGCCCACATAATATGCAAATTCACCAGTTAAAAAAATATTATTTTTAAAACACTTTCAACAAAACCATATCATGTGACCCCTCAATGGAATGAGCTCATCAATCTCGTTCCATCGAGGGGTCACATGATTTGGTTTTGTTGAAATTTTTTGAAAAATTGGTAAAAAAGATATTTAAAATAATAAATTTTGATATCGTCTGCGTTGGGTAAAGGGTTAACCCAGCTTCTGATCATTTGATGGAATGACCTCATTGAGCTTGTTCAAATGAGGGGTCATAAGCTAAGTTTTGGAGGCAAAAATCGAAAGTTTTGACAAGAGTTGTCTTCTTGTTATGTTAGGTAAAGGGCTAATCAAATAATGCCCCCCTTAACCCAATGAAACAGCCAAGCCAGAAAATAAGCAGACTGACATCTGCAAAATAAGGTCCCCAGAGGGTGAATTTAGTGATGCTACTCTGCACAGCAGGGTAGTATCACTAGATTTACCCTCTGTGAACCTCAATCTGAATTAGGGTCTCAAACCTAAACAGAATGAGGTACCCAGAGGATAAATTGGCCCATTGTGTAGGATAGCATTATCAAATTCACCCTCTGGGGACCTCATTCTGCAAATGTCAGACAGCTTATTTTCAGGCCTGGAAACAGCCTCATAATTTACAAATTAAGCAGTTGAAGAAACAAAATTTTTCAAAAATTTCAACAAAACAGTATCGTCACTCCTCACTGGGACGAGCTAGTCAAGCTCGTTCCAATGAAGGTCACTGATAGTTTTAACCATTTCTGAAAAATCTTAAACACAATAATTAAAATAATAAATTGTGAAACCCTGTGCACTGGGTAAAAGGTTAACCTCTTACCTTACATGACCTGCAGATTACATGCAATACACACAATATTATTTCTCCATCAGATTGCTCCAATAAGATGTCATAAGTTATGTTTACTTGCAAAAATTTGAGAAAATGAAACCTCAATGGCAATTTTTGTGTATCGCATGAGACAGATCAGACAGTATGTTAGGTAAAAGGCAATCTGTTTATTTGCTTCACTAACCAGAAGAATCTGAATATACTGAAACTCATTTGATAAAATTCTTCCTTCAAAATGATATGCTTTGTTATGTCTTGTACCCTACCATTCATCTCACCCTCACAATAATCACTTATCTACTGACCAGATATTCCCAGTTCTTGAAAGTTCTGAATAGTCCAAAATAATTATGAAAATCAGTTTTTAACAGAAAAAAAAAACAAAAAAAAAACAGTTTATGTCACCTCGGTGGATTCAGAATGCACTGAATAAGATCCATTAAAAACGGGATAAAAAACTTCTGGTTTATTTTCTCATTATTTATTTAAAATTTATTTAAATTAAATTTTTTGCACATGTGTACTACACCAAAACAAAATAGTTACGAAGAACCACAATAACTGTCTATGTTTATTTAAGATTATTTAACCCTTCTTAAACCAAATATAACTGCCATATCTGTCATGCACTATTCACAACAATCTCAATTCAAATTATTTTTTCCTATTTCTGCCTCCAAAATACAGCGTATCATTTCTCATTGGAATGAACTAATCGAGCTCGCACTAATGTCATGAGTGGTCGTAAGCTATGTTTTTGAGGCAAAAAATGAAATCTATAGTTTTTTGATATTTTGTGGTAGTGTTGTTCTCTTGTCATGGGGTTAACTTTACCCCCTTTCCAGTTTTAAGAACTGGAAAAGGGCAAGATGTAAGATCCATAATGAGGTCAGATGATTGAGTTTTGAAACTCCTGTCTTTCAGTATAGTTTGTGGTGTTATTTTTCTGGCTTTTACAGGAGTTGTAAAATAATAAGCTTTGACTGACAAATTTGTACTGTCCTGAGTAGTCAAGGATGTTTACAAAAACTGACCCACCCATTCTCAACATCATTCTTTAAAACTTGTGAAAGTACAATTCAATATAGCAGCTTTGGTTCAACCATTTTTAAAATGGTATCATGCCGAGATTGAAGAAAGAAAAATGAACAAACCTGTAGTTGGATGTGAACTTCTTCAGGAAGTTCCTGGTCATATGTTTTCAGGAGTTCAATTGTTTGTTTTAGAGGTTCAAACATTTCATCTGTTGTTGACTGCCTTTCTTTCACTGCAAATAAGTTACCCATACAGGCAACCAAACCATCATAGTCTCCTTCTTCCACTGGCTTAGTTAGACCTGCATCTGTTACCTTGATGAACTCAGCCAATTCATTTAGACTGAAGTAACAAAAACAAACAAAGGTTATGGTACATGACAAAAACAATTCTGAAATGTATTTCAAAAGTTTCTTCTAATTTGATTACTAAATATTGTGCATACAGAAGAGATGGAAGGTACAATTCTGTAAAAATGGCCAACTAAATTCTCTGAAATCGATGCTTCTTGAAAACAGATGAATTTTGTAATATAAATGGAGCAACCTTGTCCATAATGTTATAGATTATGATGCAATTTAGGTCTCCTCATGTCAAGTTGCAAATAGAATATGGAATTAACCCTTTATCCAACGAATTGGTCACATCCGCCTGCATAATATGCGAATTCAGCAGCTGAAAAAAAAAAATTTCAAAAAATTTCTACCAAACCATATCATGTGACCCCACTTTGGAATGAGCTTGTCAAGCTCGTTCCAATGAGGGGTCACATGATATGGTTTTGTTAAAATTTTTTGAAAAATTAAAAAAATGATATTTAGAAAAATAAGTTTTGATATTGTCTGCGTTGGGCAAAGGGTTAAAGCTGTTATTAAGAATATATCAATATATACATAAAAAAAAAATGTAATACACAGTTCAAGGAGTTTAAAGAGCCCTTAACCCTTTACCCAACACAGACGATTTCAAAATTTATTATTTTAAATATCATTTTTTAATTTTTTTCAAAAAATTTCAACAAAACCATATCATGTGACCCCTCTTTGGAACGAGCTCGATGAGCTCGTTCCAAAGAGGGGTCACATGATATGGTTTTGTTGAAATTTTTCGAAAAATAATATTTCTTCAGCTGCTGAATTTGCATATTACGCGGGCGGATGCGGGCGATTCACTGGGTAAAGGGTTAAGCCCTGGAGTTTATGCATATTCAAAACACTGTTTTGGAGGCAAAAAATTTCAGTTGTTGAAGATTTTTTTTTTGCAATTGTTGTCTGCCCTTCATACAAAATAAAAGATTACAAGAATGTGCTTGATGTCTTAACCTCCACAAAAGTTTTGCCAGCTGTGATTAAAAATATGAGTAATTCTTGAAAATGAGACATACCTGTTAGTGACATGATCTATTAGATGTTGTTTGAACATGAAACTCCATCTCTTGATTGTATTCAGGAGGGCCTGTTTGAAAGGCCGAGAATCAACCCGGAACCAATGATCAAATATTTTTGTTTGTTCTGTATGTTCAGCTTCTTCATAAATTTTTTCATAGGTATCAATCTGTAAGAGGAACACAACATAGATGAGTTTGTTAACTCATCTGGTAAGTAATATTGGAGGCCAATTGAAACATCTGCTAGGGCTGTGTATCTCATGTCAGATTACAATGTTATACGTGAATGCAATACAGTATTGTTAATACCCAAAATGTACAATAACAAGCAAATTCAGTGAATTCATGTCTCCTGCTGGGCAGCAGTTTCAAGGGGAATTAATGCATCCAGTGGAATATAGTTGAGTTGCAAGTGGAAGTTATTTAGAAGAGACAGTGCTTCAGACAGTGGTTATCAGATTTATTTTCACGGAGGTCACTAATTTAAGCATCCTAATTAAATAGGCGCGGAAAATGCCCATGTTCGTACTTGGATCCACAATTGATGAAAGTGATCTACTACCCAAACTTCATCAAAATCGACTGACTGTAAGGAAAGTTAGAGTCTGGAAACGAAAAACACGGAAGGTGTGCACTTACTGTGTATTAGTAGTAGCACTGAATAAATCAAAGCTTCACTAATTTGCATAATTTTTGCACTAGAACAAAACCCGTATTATATGTGATGTATTGCATGTTACTAAACATGCATACAAAAATTTATTCAAATCCGATCCGAACTTTCATATAGACGTTCTGTACAAAAAACTGATTACACCCAATTTCAGAACAAAATAATCGCTGGCAGCCATCTTGAATTTTGGACCAAACCCCAAAACACACACTCTGGTCTCACAATGATAACAAAGATACCCAAGAAGTTTCATGAAGATCGGTTCATAAATACGGCTTTTAGTCCAAGGTGCATTGACGCACGGGGCGGGCAGACAGACAGATTTTTGGTACAAAATTTCCCACAATCGAACTTGACCTAGGTATTGATAAAAGTAATCTATATATGAAATTTCATCGAAATCGGTTGATTTTAAGGAAAGTTAGATTCTGGAAATCGTCAGCCAATCAAATTTCAGCAACCTAATTAAATATGTGCGGAAAATGCCCATATTCGAACTTGGACCCACAATTGATGAAAGTGATCTCCTACCCAAATTTCATCGAAATCCGGTTACTGTAAGGAAAGTTAGCGTCTGGAAACGAAAAACACGGAAGGACGGAAGGTTGGAAGGATGGAAGGACACCCCGAATTTAATATCTCCCGGTTTTTTTCAAAAAGCAGGAGATAATAAACATTAACCATGAACCGCGTTTTGAATGTAAGCTGACAATGACATTAACATGAACTGTGTTTTGAATGTAAAATGCTAATTATATTAACATGAACTGCATTTTGAATGTAAAATGTCAATGTACTTGTAAACAAAATTAGAGTTCTCGGTGTACAAGTATAATGTATTTACCTTGCTTTGCCCATGCTAAGCAGTACCCTCAAGCCTTTGATATAAAGATATTGATTCATATTGTAAATTGAAGGTAAATGAATTAATGCGTTCCCTGTGGATATATGATGCCAACCCCTCCACACCACCCCCTCCCCCAAAACAAACAAACAAACAAACATGGAATATAGTAGATATATATTCACCAGAGTTCATTGAGCAACCCTTATAAATAAAAAGAAAAATTAGCATTATACCAAAATAACCAGTAATAAATACTATGATATACCAGGGTGTTTTCAGACAGGTTAACAAGGGTAAAGCGGGACAGAATTACCCAAACTGATCACTCTTCACAGAGCTTCCGGCCATTGGCTGGCTTCGATGCAGACCAGATGAAAAAGGTTATATTATGATAATCAACAAAACATATAAATCTCCTCAGGGTAGTAGAATGCAATCTGAAACATGAGGTCTGTGCTGCCTAGATAATATCACAACCCAGGTTAAATAATTGCAAACTGCTCCCCCCACCCCCTCCACACATTGGCAAATTTGCCGTACTAAGCAATTTCCAACAGTATACATACACTACAGAGCATGTCAGCTTAGAGAAAGATATTCATGAAATAAACTGTTGAATTCTGGACTTCTCATCTCAACATGTACACTTACACAAGCCTGCAGTCTGTCGTGTGACTAACTTTACCTGACATGAAAAGACGACACTTGCCAAAAAAATTCTTGAACAACCAATTTTTTGTCTCAAAAACATAGCTCGTTCTAATGAGGGGGGCATAACCTGTTTTTTGACACAAAAAATGAAAAAAATAATGAAAATTAACTGGTGATTTTTTAGAATAGCACTGGCTGGTTTTGAACGTTACGTTAGGTAAAGGGTTAATGACAAGACACATTTTGCATGTTTGACAGGCAGAAATTCACTTGTGTCTGATATAATGACCAGCACAATTTCTTGAAACTTGATGGAGGTTTATATAATTTTGGTAGACTTCTCCAAATTCTTGACTTGTTGTCATTCATTTGAAAGCTCTCTTACAAGAGAACTTTCCAATAAATGATAACAAGAAGATTTTGGTGAGATCTTCATATGCAATTCACATGTGGCATATGTACAATTAACATGCACCTGTTGCCATATACTGCTGTATTGACAAAAATATGTAAACAAGATTTCTCTGAGTAATCGTACATCCAAACAGAGGGATTTTTATTCTTGTGTTGGGTACAGAGGACAGGATGATAGTCACAAAACTGTTGATTCCAAACTCCATGGCACATTCGCCCAAACATTTATCTGCAGCATATACCAAATTCACTATGTTTGCTGACCTCTGTGGTCTCAGTACATAAAGTGTAGGTATTTAATCTATTATATCTTGTTTGTCAGTGCTCGATGAGCTCTGTCAAACAAGACATGATAGAATAATTGCTAGGTTTATGACTTCAGTACCGGAAAATGATGAAATAATACTCCTATTAACATACAGAATATCAAAATTTATTATTTAATTTTTTTTTTTTTTATTAATTTTTCAAACAAAATTTAACAAAACCATAGGGGGTGTGGTGGCTCAGTTGGTAGAGGTGCAAGCTGCAAGCCGAGAGGTCCTTGGTTCCCACCACGTTGTGTCATTTGGCAAGACACTTCACCCCCATTGCCCACATGGAGGCATGGGCATTGTGTACAAAGGCGTACTGCACGTCGATGGTGCAACCAATGCCCTGCTTGTGTGGAGTTAGGATGTTGGGGAGCTGGCAGCTGCTTGTCCTTGCTCGGTGGTTCTCTCCGGGTACTCCGACTTCCTCCACCTGTAAAACTGTCGCGGTCATGATAAGCCATTGTGGAGAAATATGTGACCTTAAACACCAATAAATAAATAACAAAACCATATCATGTGACCCTTCACTTGAATGAGCTCGATGAACACATTCCAATGAGGTGTCACATGACATTTTGAAAAATTCATTTTTTTCAACTGCTCAATTTGCAAGTTACGTGGGTAGATGCAGCCAATTCGTTAGGTAAAGGGTTAATTAATATTTGTTACTGGCAGAGTGATTATTCAATTAACAGGGTTCCACTGTAGTACATAAATAATAAATCCAGTTTTACCTGATCTTTGAACTGATTAAGTGTTGGAGGACTCTCGGGAACTCCAGTTTCTGCATGGGCTTCTATTTCTTCAGCAGTTAAAACATGTCCATACAATAAGAACTGTCGCATGAATTCATTCCTATCATCCACCCACAAATATGCATAGTTATCAAATGAGTTCCTGTAATCACAAGCTTTGTTCATTATTTGCTGAACTCTATCCATTAATTCCTGTCTCATTTCAGATAACTCTTCCATGTCTTCCAAATCTGGTTGATAATGTTCCTGACCACTGTGTGCAGCTAACCTTGTTATCAGAGAAGCTTGTTTGTACACATCACCAATCAGTCCATCAATGAGATCATAAAACCCATCAGCCGTGCCATAGTCTAAAGAAGGTGTGAACACCATTTCAGGTGGTTGCAGTTCTAAATGAGCTTCAAACAATGAATCAGGATTGTTTTTAGGCTCTGTGTTATCCAAGAAATATTTTAAACTACAGTGAATTGTATTGAAATATCCATCAACTACCATTTCGTCCACATAATCAACATATGCTTTCCAAATGTCTGAATTGGAATCTGCTTTGAAATGTTCACAATTTTCCTGCAAAACATCAAAAGATAATTAAATTAATCCCTCCCAAAAATAGGAAAAACAAACTTACTTTAACTAGTTCTTCCAGTTCTAGATGCAAATTCCCCAACTCTTGACTTACATGAATGACACTTTCACAAAAAGTGTCTTGAATAACAAAAGATTTTCATTTTCTGTCTTAAAAAACATAGCTTATGACTCTTCACTGAACCAAGCTGAACAAGTCAATTCAATGAGTGTTCATAAGCTACTATTTGGGCTATTTAGACTGAATTGCAATTTTTGTGAATAACAGTGGTCAAATATGACCATAACATTAGAGTGTTCAGACGTGTGACATCATCACGTAGTCATTGTGAAAATTTCCAATTTTTCAACTTCAATTGCTTGTAAAAAAATAAATAAAAATTGTTGATGGCCATAAAGCAACACGTTTGTTAATAAAATATCCATAAACAAGTGGGTCTACAAGAAATTCTATAATTGTATGTATTTTCTTTTCGCGAGACGTTTAAACTCGAGTCGACATTTTCTCGCATTTCTGACCCGCGTTTTTTTCAAACAACGGATTTACCCCTCTCGTGCTTATGACGATTTCTGCTGGAGGATACATCATATACAATTAAATGAGGCACACAGTGGGATTCTTGAGACTTTGCTCTTTATCATAGGGTACCGTACTTTTCGGATCGTCAATTTTTTACCATTTTTCTGACGCAATAAAGTTTTTGGAACGATTTTTCCACATCCAAAAAAATATTTATCAAAAAGTTCGGTACCTGGTAATGATATTTCGAAAACATTCTTTCCATTTATGAAGGTTTTAAAGTGATACACCCAAGCACCTACAGCGGAAACTCTGCCAAAAATTGTTGCTACTTTCGGATTGACCCACTTTTGTATCACACGGAGGTTGTTGTGTACTAATTTTGTCAGCGAATAATTTTGTCAGGGAAAGACCATTTGAAATACCGTTTGACGTCTTCGGGTTGTGATTGCAAGAGAAAATTATCAACACGCCCGCAATTTGGATACACGTTTTTCTTTGAATATAAAATTATTCAGTAAAAAGTTCATGTCTTTGATTCATTTTAAAGATATATTTTTAAGAAAAAAATGAGACAGACCAGATGAAACTGTTGTCGTTTTTGATCAGTCGGATCAAACAACACTCAGTCTCCAAGTGTTTTTTATCAATTTCAATTTTCGGGCAACCAGCTAAACGGGCCAGCAAATTAAAACGTCGCAACAAAAGTTATTAATTGCATAAATTTGATACCAAGCAGTTTTACATCCTCTGATACTGAATTCATTTTTAATCTGGTCCCTCACATTTTTACATGACGTTTAACAACCAGTTGGTATCTGGAAAACTTGTGATGGAATCCAAATGTACTATTCAAAATTGCAGAAAAGACCACATAAAATTAAGCAAAATAACGTTCTAATGTACTTGCAAATACAACCATAGATTTGGGTTC